>CM048843.1:43969873-44207373 GCA_026545765.1 Plantago major | reverse complement strand
ATTCAGAACATATAAAACCATGATCTGAAATACAAGAATATATTCAAAATGGAACATATATCATTCAATTACTGTGGAACTACTGTTCACATATTTGTCAAAAAAAAGAGGAACATATAATGTTATTTCTTATATCTCTTTCTAAACCTCTCTTGATCTCTATCTACTTAATACCAGGTTCATCATCTCTTTTTTGCTCATCCGTTGCATTTAACTCAACATTCTTATTCTTCGCCAGTTCTCTCGCTTCCCTCTCCTTTATCATTTCATGCAACAACCACCTTTAGTTAGACCACAGATGGCCAGGCCAAGCCTGTTTCCAGTGTAGATCTCATTTCGGTCTTCATCATAGAAGAGAGCAGTAATATCCTCCAAGGCCTCTGAAATAGAGCTCGTAATCTTCAAAGCACGGATACGCTTTCTAGAATTGCAGTTTCTCTCATGGCAGTTCTTGTAGCAATTGCATTCTACGGTCGGGAGACTGGTGCTCGCCTTTATCTTCGCCAGGCAGTTTCCTGTTAGTATATTACTGATGTTGATTGAAGCAACTGCATCAAATTAAACAGTTTAAGCTCAATAATAGTTTTTGGCATTAAAAAGTATTGAATTCGCATTAAACATACCGTTTCCATCCGCAGATGATGATGTTTCGTCAGTATCAGATTTACAGTAAGAGATGATGAGGTCCTGATCACTGGTGATGTATATATTATTTGTCTTATGGTCAGGATGCCACAGAAGGTGGTCATCAAATGAAGTCACAAGCTCTCCTCTAAAGTTCCAAACGGCAACCGTGCTTTTTCTGAATGTCAGAAATAGTTGATTTTCATATAGAAATTTAAAAGCTGATGGGGTCATAAACTCAGTCTTGCTAACTTCTGTTATCTCTGAATTGCGGACCTACATTAAATTCAACACGATATTCAAGAGATATATATATATATATATATATATATATATATATATATATATATATATATATATATGTTTGTGGACCAATATATAATATTTGTTTCCATAAGTGTGCATGACAATGAACTTACATTCAAGATCTGAAGTTTCTCGTTATCTTGTTTGACGAGAAGCTTTTCATTAAATTGTTCAATGAAATCCACCTTCTTATTTCTCTGAAGGAGGTGAGTAAAAGACTTCAGCACAGTCCCATCTTCAATCGAGAGAATTGTCAGAGGAACAATACTATGGGTCTTATAAAATATCAGCAGCATTATCCCTGGACTGTTCCAAAATACAGCATATGTACATATATTAGCAACTAAATAACATATATTAGTATTGAAATTTTATTTCCCAGGGTCAAAATATCACTACTTGCGGGCATAACGAGGTGGGATGTGTAGAAAATAAAAATATTATAAATTGATGGGGGCGAGGGTCGTGCACAAGCTAAGTGTGTGTACATTGTGTTCAACATTAACATTGAATTTGTGCAAAAATTTCCTTTTCGCGGCCCGGCCCCATGACATCTTATCCCATCAGATCACATCCTTAATGTTGCACCTGGCTTGCCCTCAAAGATAGAATTTTTTCAATAATAATAATTATAATAATAATAATAATAATAATAATAATAATAATAATAATACTACTAGTACTAGGACTAATAATAATAATAATAATAATAATAATAATAATCATAATAATAATCGATGATAACAACGGCGACGATGACGACGACTGTAACATCCCCACATTGGTTAAAAACCGATGGAATAAATGTTATATATGTTGATAACCACTCTCCTATGGTATGAGGCCTTTAGGCTCATTACAAAAATGAATCCATACGGGCTCCCCATGTAGAAAATATCATACCAATAAGTCATGAGTAATCTCGCCGGTCCTATAGGCCGGGTCTCGACCCATTAGTGGTGGTTGGGTCGTTCAGCAATAATAATATTAATAATGATAATAATGATAATAATAATAATAATAATAATAATAATAATAATAATAATAATAATAATAATAATAAAAACAAAACTATGTGCAGTATATCATATTTTTCTAACATCACAAGAACATATATGATTTTTTGAGTAAGAGCCTCAACACCAAGACAAACATTGGAATTGATTCAAGAAAAACATATCTAAGATGTAAATGAGTATGAGAATGGCAAAATACAAGTACCTGATCTTTATTTCTCCAACATTTCTGTCCGAAATGGAGTATAGCATTGTATAATTCTTCAAGTCAAACACCTTGTAGATACTGAAAATGGGAAAGCAAAAGAAGCAGGTATCAGCATACAGCAGCAAGCATCACATGCACATATTTAAATAAGATATCACAACTGAGTTTGATTAATACTTACTTATCCTGAGCAGAATATGTAAGGACCTTCCCATTCACATCGTCAAATTCCACAAAACTAGGCCACTTCAATGATTCTGTTTCAAAAAGTTGGAAACCTGCAGCTGGATCACCCCTTCTGATGTATCTGAAACAGTTAAAAATAGAGACAGGAGTATGAGAATGAAGCGAGGACCAAAAGAACAATATTCAAATAGGTGGTTGGTTATGTGATGGTATCACGTACTCAATCCTTGTGGTTCTGCATTTTAAGGAACTGAAATGGTCTGAAGCATAGACAGAAACAGTGATGAGTGAATCATTGTTTTTGTTGTAAAATAAACTCCGGATCACTTCATCAGCACTGATATTGAGGAAGCATATCCTCTCATTAGTCTCTGCATGAAAAGGTAACATCCATTAGCACTTCTCCTGCCAAATATTATACCACACATAATTTGTAGGTTAATGAAGTTTCACTTGATATAACTTTACCCCGGCTAAAGGCTGCACACACACCGTTTTGACCAAGAGCAAAAACAATATCATAGGCAGCAACTATCTCAATAATTTTGGACCTTTTCCTCATAAAAGGCAATGACACAACATCAATTCCCTTGGGGTCATAAGTATCGTATTCCTCCTGATTATCAGCAAACATAAACTTGGTTAGTAAGGAAAGCAAGCATATAGAAATTAAATGAAATAAGTTTTCTCACAGCCCGAAAGTGAGAAAATCACTCCAAAAAGAAAACAACTTAAAATAATGAATGAATGAAAAAGTAATACTAAAGATCTCCAATACAGCGCACTGACACAAACACACACATACATTGTCAAAGAGAGAGGGGCCGGGTGGGTGGGGGTGAGTGGAGATGAAAAGGAAAGACGGGAAGACGTTTTAAGAGACCAAAAACTAAAAAATGCACGAGAAAGGTCATTTTGATATTAGGAAATGGAAATATGCGCCAGGACAGGAAATAGTAGTCTAAACTCTACACTGATTGGCAAGGGTTAGATAACAAGATCTATATTGTTTTTCTCAATTAGAGTAAACGTGGATTAGTTATGAGAAACATGGAAGACATCTTTCCAACCATATCCTGCTTCCTGACTTTCAAAACAACTAAATAGGGTTCGAACTGTTGTTCAACTTTTGGTTTCAATTGTCAATCTATCCGTCCGTGAAAATAGTCAAAGAAAAATTCACCATCAAATTAAAGTATGTTAACAACTTAGTGTTGGTGGGGATACTCAGACATACTTCACTTATTTCTTAAACAGGACCCGTTTGGAGAAAATCCATAAATTTGCTACGAACCAGTCGTCCATGTTATTCTTTTAGTAATTTTCTTATCATTTTGTGACACCACTTCCTGGTTAAAAAAGAAAGAACATGTCTTAATCTACTCAATAAGAGAGCCCTGTAAAAGAAGGCAAGAGAGGCTAATCTCTCTAACATACATTACCAAAACTGACAGATTAAACAACTTCCATGCCTTCATCAATCAATAACGACTTGTTAAGACTAAAATTATATCAGGCAATAAATAATTCACAAAAAAAAAAAAAAAAAAAAAAAGGCAAATAAAGAAAATATCACAACCTGGTGATCCATAAAACCAGATTACATAAAGTATTACTCAAAGAGCCTAGCTTTTATAAATTTAAATATCACAAGTTGGACATATTATGAATTGGTAAGGTCAAGATATTAATTACTCTCAGTTTCCGTTTTTAAATATTTATCCACCAGGCGAATCCAACTAGATAAAGAACATAACAAAATAAAACACATTACCAGTATAATTTAATTTTGTATTTTTTTTTCTAAACCCATTACAAAATGCCAGATGATTTACAACACTATAAATGCTATTACATTACAAATGCACAAGATCGAGATGTCGACAACTCTTTCAGATTTTTTGTTAAATCTTTGAATCACCGCAGCAATCCAACAAGAAGTTAGAATAGGCCAAAACACATTATTTCAGATAATGGTCAATCAATTTTTCCTTTTATTTCTCTAAACCCATAAAACACTGCCAGATTATTTAGAACACCATCACCATGCTGCAGTCCCCTTGCAGATGGTACATTTCATGTACTAAATATTTCTGATACAAAGATCTATATACAAGCGAATGCAAGAATTTCAGTTTAAATCTACACAAGTGTCAGCATTATTCTAAAAAGAAAATCATGAAGACCAAGCAAGCATCATACCCTTTATTCCATCTCACTCAATAAACAAAACCTAGTATTATACAAATCATTGAAACCCACAAACAAGACAAATGGAATAAATAAATTTATTGATAGATAAGAGATCAACCTGCAGCCGGAAGTTGCGCAAACGCTCCTGAGCCTGACTCATACTGAAAGCACGGTGAGACTTAGATGAAATCTCTCGCCTTTGTAGCTTCTTCACACTGTTTACAGGCCCAACATATACGCGTTGCCTCTTATTCTCTACAGTTCTTCGACTAGTGCACGACCGTGGACTAGCAGTGATTCTCCTTCCGTCCATTTCAGCTATTAACACAAACTTTTTTTTTTTTTTTTTTACAGAAATTGGAAAGACAAACAAAAACCCTGTTCAAGAACTAGTCAGGGAAATCTGACAACACAGGTGGAATTGTACATACAGATGAAAATTTGAGTTGAATAAGAAACCTTAAAATCTCTGGACCAAGAAGGAAAAGTATTCTTATACACCACCGCTCACGGTCCAGAGACTAATTTATCCTTGTCTTTCTCTTCAATACACAATCAACATGAAATTACAACAACATCATCTTCATCATCGGTGGCTTATATATACTGGCAAGAACATAGCAAAGGCTTTTGCTTTGGTCTCAATAAATGCATTCGTCACACAATTTGGGTTTGTGTATATATATGGAAGTCAAAAAACTTACAAGAGGGTCAAACTTTAATATTAGGTAGTTAAAATACATTGACTAAATAGTGCATTTCTAGAAAAAGATTTGGCAAAAGGAGAAAAAAATTAAATATATTGTAACCTCCTCGTATTATTTTTTCGTATCCATACCCACAGTTTCATATTTTCTCAAGGGAAAATTACATAGAGCTACCCTCTTAGTGGCTCCTCGCTCATCTGAATCCCCATTAGTGGAACAATTACATATAGGTCCAAAAAGTTGTTTTTTGGTTGACCAACTTAAGATTATAAACAAAGCAAACATGCCTTAATTATTTTAAACTATTAAACTATTAACTTCTTCAAAACAATTTAATTATTAAAATTTTAACTCTTCTTCCCCAATCCCCACCACCACCAAAATCACTGCCGGAGCTCCGGTGGAAGCTCCGAACTGTTTTTTTTTTTTTTTCCGCCATGGAAGCTCCAGAACGGAGCTTTCTCCATGGAAGCTCCGATCTGAAGCTTCCACGCCATGGAATATCCAGAACGGAGCTTCCATGGCGTGGAAGCTCCAGATCGGAGTTTCCATGGCGGAAGCTCAATAAAAATAAAAATAAAAATAAAAATAAAAAAACAGACCGAAGCTTCCACCGGAGCTCCGGCAGTCCATGGCGGAAGCTCCGATCAATAAAAGAATATTTATTTTATTATTGTTATTTAATTAAGTACATACTATACTAATAGAATTTCAAATGCTAATAGGTACATTTGTTTAACAAAATACATGAAAAAGCTATTGTACAAAATGTTTTTTAGAAACAATACTTATATATAAAATATACTACATAGTGCTCGACACTCGGCCAACGTAATATATATTAATATATATATACTTATAGTGAAATTTTTTGAAATAAAATGATAAAATTGCAAGTTTTGGTGTATAAATAGCCTCCAATTAACTTCCAAACGATCAGTTTTTTTTAAAAATAACGGTCAGAATTCAATTACATGTAAGCATATAGAAGTTCAGGTTTAATTACATAGAAGTCCACATGTGCCATGCACGTGACAGCGATAAGTTAAGGCTGTTTGGCAATTTCTAAAAGCTGATAATTGAACAGGGGCAAAAATGGACTTTCCAGCTTTTAAATCGCAAAAAGTCAAATTCGTGGACTTATATGTAATTGATTTTTATCTAACTGTATTTGAATGTTATTGTTCCACTAACGGGTACCTATCTGTAATTACGAAATCTAACAGGGGGTCCATATGTAATTTGCCCTTTTCTCAATGAACAAAATGCATACTTGGGTTAATTTGAGTATTTTATGATCGATTTTTCAAGAGTATTACATTATGTTGGATGTACGATATATAAAATGTCAGATTTTTTTTGAGTTGCAATGAACTAGATTATTTTTTGAAGTTAACAACGGTTTGTTTGTAACTATTGGTAATGATAATGTTCTAATATTGTCGCGGGAGAAAGTTTACGCGCAAAGTTTGAAATTACGGTGTGGCGCAGTAATCTTAGTAATCTAAAACACTCCATATGTTGGAATTGACAATGTGGTGATCGAAATACATTTTCAATTGTTTTCGTTCACATGTCATTTTGTAGTTTTTGATAATTAATATGGGCATGATTTCAATGTAAAACACTCGGCGTTTAAATTTGTCGATATTGGCGCGAAGAAAATCATATTTAGTAATTTATATTATATGGTCAATATCAATCAAATTAATGCACAAACACATATTTGGAATATATCATATTCGTTTTCTATATTAATAGCTCTAATTGCACTCCCTTTGCTACCTAATGTGTAGGTTGTCTGTTAGTTTACAAATTGTACTCCCTAGTACTCTTTCCCAAAAGACATCTGTGTTCAGTAGGCTACTTCTGTAATTTTAAATCATGTGATGAAAGTTCAATGATTACCCGTATAAACATGTAACCAGGTAGACAAGCTGAATATGAGTTTTCTCTGGTCTTCGGGCCTGAATAGAAAAAAAGATACAAGACTACATCACTTTAGCTTAAAAAAGTGATACATCCAAAAGCTCAAATAATGCATGCAACTCGAATGGTAAAAATGACTTTGTTGGAAAAGTAAGGGTCGAAGATACTAAATGATGATTCCAACCTGAAATATAAGTTTTGTTGACATCAATAACATAAACATGTTGCAGTTTTGGAGTACCAATTGAGTAGAATGGAGTCGAATACGTTCAAAAGTGTGGTATGAAACGGAGTCGAATACGTTTAAAGGTGTGGTGCAAACCAATAAGGAATTATAAAACTATTTTGATTGGAAAATAGGCGATAGACAAAAATTCCTTTTGATTTGATAGTTGGTTCGGAACCTGCACGATTGCATAAAATTTTGTAGTATACAATAAAACATCATGATAAGGAGTTGAGAATATAAGATGTATGGTATACATGGAATGGGTGAAATCTTGATCCTATTGGATCCACATAGCGAAGAGAATCGACAATTTTCCTTTGATGGACGTAGGACTTCAGTTGGACAAGGGCATATTTTTGGGTGACTGGAATGGCTAATTCACATGCTGGGCTACATACAAATTTACAGAGGCTAGGGTTGATGTATAAGTGGTTGAAACACATTCATGGCTATAGTATTGGATAATAAGATGGTTCTCAAAGTCACAAAATTTCATTTGGTTGGGGGTGTGCATGATTATTTAGCCACAGGGTCCCTGTTACATTAATACCTGGACTCCACCCTATGCTGTAGATGCGAGCATTACATGAAATTAGTACTGCCATATCCTACGAGACTTGGTAGACTCTCTGGACGTGTAGTAATTCTATATATATCACTTAGTCAATGATCCAGTTTAAAACACTCACACCGGATACGTTATTTATGGATACTTTAATGAGAAAGTTTTTTATGATAACATCATAGGAACAAGTGAAACTTGTCGTATTTCGAAGTCATTTTATCAATTCATATCAGGAGGAATATAGCTCAAGTTCGTGTTGTAGTATTTCAAATTCAAACCATGGTCGTTAATATGAAAGTTTCTCTTTATACATATGCTAAGCATAAATTGGTAGTCTATGGAATATAGTTTGGAAAAGACCACCATGCCAGTTGTTTAAGTGAAATATCATTGTAAGATTTTTTATGTAATTCGAACAGGTGGCAGTCGATGGGTTCATAGGGAACCTATATGATTCAGAACATATACCATGATCTGAAATACAAGAATATATTCAAAATGGAACATATATCATTCAATTACTGTTGAACTACTGTTCACATATTTGAAAAAAAAAAAAGGAACATATAATGTTATTTCTTCCATCTCTTTCTAAACCTCTCTTGATCTCTATCTACTTAATACGAGGTTCATCATCTCTTTTTTGCTCATCTGTTGCATTTAACTCAACATTCTTATTCTTCGCCAGTTCTCTCGCTTCCCTCTCCTTTATCATTTCATGCAACAACCACCTTTAGTTAGACCACACATGGACCAGGCCAAGCCTGTTTCCAGTGTAGATCTCATTTCGGTCTTCATCATAGAAGAGAGCAGTAATATCCTCCAAGGCCTCTGAAATAGAGCTCGTAATCTTCAAAGCACGGATACGCTTTCTAGAATTGCAGTTTCTCCCATGGCAGTTCTTGCAGCAATTACATTCTACGGTTGGGAGACTGGTGCTCGCCTTTATCTTCGCCAGGCAGTTTCCTGTTAGTATATTACTGATGTTGATTGAAGCAGCTGCATCAAATTAAACAGTTTAAGCTCAATAACACTTTTTGGCATTAAAAAGTATTGAATTCGCATTAAACATACCGTTTCCATCCGCAGATGATGATGTTTCGTCAATATCAGATTTACAGTAAGAGATGATGAGGTCCTGATCACTGGTGATGTATATATTATTTGTGTTATGGTCAGGATGCCACAGAAGGTGGTCTTCAAATGAAGTCACAAGCTCTCCTCTAAAGTTCCAAACGGCAACCGTGCTTTTTCTGAATGTCAGAAATAGTTGATTTTCATATAGAAATTTAAAAGCTGATGGGTCATAAACTCAGTCTTGCTAACTTCTGTTATCTCTGAATTGCGGACCTACATTAAATTCAACACGATATTCAAGATATATATATATATATATTTATATATATATATATATATATATATATATATATATATTTGTGGACCAATATATAACATTTGTTTCTATAAGTGTGCATGACAATGAACTTACATTCAAGATCTGAAGGTTCTCGTTATCTTGTTTGACGAGACGCTTTTCATTAAATTGTTTAATGCAATCCACCTTCTTATTTCTGTGAAGGATTTGAGTAGAAGACTTCAGCACAGTCCCGTCTTCAATCGAGAGAATTGTCAGAGGAACAGTACTATGGGTCTTATTAAATATCAGCAGCATGATCCCTGGACTGTTCCAAAATACAACATATGTACATATATTAGCAACTAAATAAAATATATTAGTATTGAAATTTTATTTCCCCAGGGTCAAAATATCACTACTTGCGGGCATAACGAGGTGGGATGTGTAGAAAATAAAAATATTATAAATTGGTGGGGGCGAGGGTCGTGCAAAACTTGTGCACAAGCTAAGTGTGTGTACATTGTGTTCAACATTAACATTGAATTTGTGCAAAAATGTCCTTTTTGCGGCCCGGCCCATGACATCTTGTCCCATCAGATCACATCCTTAATGTTGCACCTGGCTTGCCCTCAAAGATAGAATTTTTTCAATAATAATAACGATAATAATATTAATAATAATAATAATAATATTAATAATAATAATAAGACCACTAATAATAATAATAATAATAATAATAATAATAATAATAATAATAATAGATGATAACAACGACGACGATGACGACAACTGTAACATCCCCACATTGGTTAAAAACCGATGGGATAAATGTTATATATGTTGATAACCACTCTCCTATGGTATGAGGCCTTTTGGCTCATTATAAAAATGAATCCATACGGGCTCCCCCATGTAGAAAATATCATACCAATAAGTCATGAGTAATCTCGCCGATCCTATAGGCCGGGTCTCGACCCATTAGTGGTGGTTGGGTCGTTCAACAATAATAATAATAATAATAATAATAATAATAATAATAATAATAATAATAATAATAATAATAATAATAATAATAATAATAATAATAATAATAAAAACAAAACTATGTGCAGTATATCATATTTTTCTAACATCACAAGAACATATATGATTTTTTGAGTAAGAGCCTCAACACCAAGACAAACATTGGAATTGATTCAAGAAAAACATATCTAAGATGTAAATGAGTATGAGAATGGAAAAATACAAGTACCTGATCTTTATTTCTCCAACATTTCTGTCCGAAATGGAGTATAGCATTGTATAATTCTTCAAGTCAAACACCTTGTAGATACTGAAAATGGGAAAGCAAAAGAAGCAGGTATCAGCATACAGAAGCAAGCATCACTTGCACATATTTAAATAAGATATCACAACTGAGTTGGATTAATACTTACTTATCCTGAGTAGAATATGTAAGGACCTTCCCATTCACATCGTCAAATTCCACAAAACTTGGCCACTTCAATGATTTTGTTTCAAAAAGTTGGAAACCTGCAGCTGGATCACCCCTTCTTATGTATCTGAAACAGTTCAAAATAGAGACAGGAGTATGAGAATGAAGCGAGGACCAAAAGAACAATATACAAATAGGTGGTTGTTTATGTGATGGTATCACGTACTCAATCCTTGTGGTTCTGCATTTTAAGGAACTGAAATGGTCTGAAGCATAGACAGAAACAGTGATGAGTGAATCATTGTTTTTGTTGTAAAATAAGCTCCGGATCACTTCATCAGCACTGATATTGAGGAAGCATATCCTCTCATTAGTCTCTGCATGAAAAGGTAACATCCATTAGCACTTCTCCTGCCAAATATTATACCACACATTTATAGGTTAATGAAGTTTCACTTGATATAACTTTACCCCGGCTAAAGGCTGTACACACACCGTTTTGACCAAGAGCAAAAACAATATCATAGGCAGCAACTATCTCAATAATTTTTGACCTTTTCCTCATAAAAGGCAATGACTCAACATCAATTCCCTTGGGGTAATAAGTATCGTATTCCTCCTGATTATCATCAAACATAAACTTGGTTAGTAAGGAAAGCAAGCATATAGAAATTAAATGAAATAAGTTTTCTCACTGCCCGAAAGTGAGAAAATCACTCCAAAAAGAAAACAACTTAAAATATTGAATGAATGAAAAAGTAATACTAAAGATCTCCAATACAGCGCACTGACACAAACACACACATACATTGTCAAAGAGAGAGGGGCCGGGTGGGTGGGGGTGAGTGGAGATGAAAAGGAAAGACGGGAAGACGTTTTAAGAGACCAAAAACTAAAAAATGCACGAGAAAGGTCATTTTGATATTAGGAAATGGAAATATGCCCCAGGATAGGAAATAGTAGTCTAAACTCTACACTGATTGGCAAGGGTTAGATAACAAGATCTATATTGTTTTTCTCAATTAGAGTAAACGTGGATTAGTTATGAGAAACATGGAAGACAACTTTCCAAGCCATATCCTGCTTCCTAACTTTCAAAAGAACTAAATAGGGTCCGAACTGTTGTTCAACTTTTGGTCTCAATTGTCAATCTATCCGTCCGCGAAAATAGGCAAAGAAAGGTTAGAAAGGTAACAACTTGCTTTCTAGATAGGAAATATTGCAAAACAAAGGACTAAGTTTCACTTAAATTGCAGAGTAGCATCTGACTTGCTAAAAAGTTGCAAAAGTAGGACTTGGATTGATTTGTTTTGCGGAAAACAGTCCGATTAATAGATTGTTGTTTTTAATAAGGAAATGTTAGTTTTATTTTCGTAATTTGGATATGAAATCGGGGGTAAATGGTGATTAGGAAACAAAGAAAGTGGTTTTGTTAATTTTGGGGGTAAATGGTTTTGTTTTTTTATTTTTTATTTTTTATTATTAATGAATTTTATTTTTTTTATTTTAACAGAATTTTTAAAATTTATTTTTTAATTTTATTTAAATTTTTAGAATTTTCAAATTTATTTTTCATTTTCTTTATTTTGGAAATGAGTTGGCAGTTGACATGGACGGGACACGCCAGCATTTTCCGTTGACTGCTGGCCACCTGGCCGAAAAGTCCCAAAAATGCCATGAAAAACCAAACAATAGGACTACCCATCACAGGGTGATCAAACGTGGTATTGCGTGCGCCAGTTGCCCATTCTCATGGGACCAATTGTGCCATTCTCCGGGGTCCGAATTGTTGTTCAACTTTTGGTTTCAATTGTCAATCTATCCGTCCGCGAAAATAGTCAAAGAAAAATTCACCATCAAATTAAAGTATGTTAACAACTTAGTGTTGGTGGGGATACTCAGACATACTTCACTTATTTCTTAAACAGGACCCGTTTGGAGAAAATCCATAAATTTGCTACGAACCAGTCGTCCATGTTATTCTTTTAGTAATTTTCTTATCATTTTGTGACACCACTTCGTGGTTAAAAAAGAAAGAACATGTCTTAATCTACTCAATATGAGAGCCCTGTAAAAGAAGGCAAGAGAGGTTAATCTCTCTAACATCCATTACCAAAACTGACAGATTAAACAACTTCCATGCCTTCATCAATCAATAACGACTTGTTAATACTAAAATTATATCAGGCAATAAATAATTCACAAAAAAAAAAAATCGGCAAATAAAGAAAAGATCACAACCTGTGATCTATAAAACCAGATTACATAAAGTATTACTCAAAGAGCCTAGCTTTTATAAATTTAAATATCACAAGTTGGACATATTATGAATTGGTAAGGTCAGCGTATTCGTTGCAAGTCTGATGAGATGTATCAGCTGGACCTACTGGCTGAATCTGAGGAAGGGGGGAGGGGTCAGCTTCTGTTAGAAGAGAGGCTTGGTGTGAGCTGGAGCATTTGTTGAAGTTCAAGGATAAAATGTGTGGAACGGAAGGGGACATATAAAGGCGTGATGCAAACTCAAAGTTCTTCCATAAATGTGTGGAACGGAAGGGGAGATATAAAGGGATGAAAGGGGTTCGAATTGATGGTAAGTGGAAGGATGGTGTAGATGAGGTGAAATCCAGTATTAGTGATTATTTCGCTAGTCATTTTGCGTTTGGACAGACTTGTAGCAGTTATTTGAGTCCGAGTTTCCGGGAGGGTATGAACGGGGCTACGGAGGATTCAGAGGTCTTTGAATCGAAAAAGATTTTTCAGTGGAGGAAATTAAGAGGGCAGTGTGGGATTGTGGACTAGATCGCTGTCCGGGTCCTGATGGTTCAGTTTTTAGTTTTTCCGCACATTCTGGGAGTTGCTGTGTGATGATTTTGTAGCATTTTTTGCTGAGTTCCATGCCAATTCAAAATGATGAGGGGTATAAATTCTTCTTTTATTACCTTGATTCCAAAGGTGGCGACTCCTGTGGAGATTGAGGAGTATCGACCTATTTCGTTGATTGGGAGTGTATATAAGGTGCTGGCAAAGGTGTTATCTAATCGCATCGCTAAGTTTCTGGATGTCGTGATTTATGGAAATCAGTCTGCTTTTATTGGAGATAGAAATATTTTGGATGGGTTGCTGATTGCTAATGAAATTGTGGATGAAGCAAAAAAGCAGAAGAGGAGCCTATTTTTATTTAAGATAGATTTTGCGAAGGCTTATGATTCAGTTAATTGGCAGTTTCTTCTTGAGATGATGAAGGTTCTGGGGTTTGGGGAGAAATGGTGTCCTTAGATAATGGAATGTGTTTCTTCAGCTGAGGCTTCAGTTCTTGTGAATGGGAGCCCTTCTAATCCTTTTAAGATGGAGAGGGGGCTTAGACAGGGAGATCCTTTGTCTCCGTTTCTTTTCTTAATTGTGGCGGAAGGTTTGAGTAGGATGATGAGGAAAGTTTGTGCTGATGGGTTTTTTAAACCATGGAGAGTGGGTTCAGATGGGGTGGAGGTGTCGCATTTACAATATGCAGATGATTCTATTTTGTTTGGTGACGCAAGTGTGGAAGTTATTAGGACTTTAAAGTGTGTTTTGAGGTGTTTTGAGTGGGTCTCTGGGCTGTAAATTAATTTTCGGAAGAGTTGTCTAATGGGGGTTGGAGTCGAGACAGATTCTATTGAGGACTGGGCTGATTTGCTGAACTGTGGAGTTGGTACTGTTCCGTTTGATTTTCTGGGTCTTCCTATTGGGGCTAAACATTTTGATAAGAGGGTTTGGGGTAGAGTGCTAGATCGGTTGAAGTGTCACTTGCAAAAGTGGGAGAATAATTTTCTCTCGTTTGGTGGACGACTTGTGCTCACTAATGCGGTGTTAACCTCGTTACCTTTATATTTTCTCTCTTTCTTTAAAGCTCCTGTGTCTGTTCTGAACCAAATTAAAAATATTCAATGTCATTTTCTTTGGGGTGGTTCTTTGGGTGGGTCTAGAAGAATGGCTTGGGTTAAGTGGGAGGCCATTTGTAGGTCAAAGGAGGAAGGGGGGTTAGGAGTTAAGAATTTGGAGGATTTTAATGTGGCGTTGTTGGGTAAGTGGGTGTGGAGGTTTTTGTGTGGGGGTGAGGCTTTGTGGATTAGAGTTCTAAAGTCAAAATATGGGGATTTTTCTAGGTGTGTAGAGAGGGCTGCGAGTGGGAAGGTGTGGGGGAAGGGGTGGTCGTCGTTGTGGCGGGATTTAGTTAAGTGGGTGGGGGATAGGGGATGGTTTTTGGAGGAGGTTAGGCGTCGTGTAGGTGATGGGAGGTCGACTAGATTTTGGGAAGATGTCTGGGTAGGTAGTGGTGGTAGGCTGAAGGATTTATTTTCGAGGTTGTATAGTTTAGATTTAAAGAAGGATTGTGTGGTACATGATAGGTTGGTAGTGGAGGATGGTGTATTGGTAGTCGGGTGGGATTGGAGAAGGACTCTGTTTACGTGGGAAGAAGAGTGCGTGAATTCACTCATTGCTGTTGTGGAAAAGTCCAGTAAGTTTTCTTCTTGTGCAGACTTTTGGGAGTGGAAGACTTCATCGGAGGGTGCTTATACGGTGCGCCTTGGTTATCAGAAGTTGAGTGTTTTACGGGTAGTGCAAGTGGATGATTATCTAAGGGAGTTGACGAGGTTTGTTTGGAATAAATTATCTCCGCTAAAAGTCAACCTTCTGGAGTGGAAGATGGTGCAAGATCGTATTCCTACTCTACAGAATTTGAAGGCGCGACGTGTAATCCAGGAAGATCAACAAGCATTTTGTAAAATGTGTGTTGAAGATCAAGTAGAAACAACAGATCATCTTTTTTTGGGTTGTAAATTCGCAACTGCTGTATGGGCTACTTTGGGCCTTTGGTTGGGTTTATCTATTCCTTGTGAGATTGATGTTCGCGTCTTGATGGTGAACTTTTCCAATATGGTGACGGCTGGCTCTCGTGAGAAGTGGCAAGTTATCTGGCATTGTACTGTGTGGATGATTTGGAAAGCTCGCAATGAATTATTTTTCAAAGGCTCAAAGATAAGCCATTGGGAGCTGGTGCAGAAAATAAAATAAAATGTGGTGTTGAATGGTTATTCGCTTAATGATTGGGAATTATGTCCGAAAGATGTTATCAATGTCAAGCTGGAAGTGAGGCCAACAGAGTCTGCTGCCTAGTTTTGGTTTTGCTGTGGTATCTTCCCATCTTACTAAGGTTAGCTCTCTTTGTTCTTCTCTTCCGCGTTGATTTTTCTTTTGACGCCAATATGGTAAATCACTCCTCGTTTCTTCCTTTCTTCTCTGAGGGGTATTTAACCATTTTGGGTTTGGGTCTTCTCCGAACTCTTAGCTCGTACCTTTCGAGGTTGAGACATGCTAGACGACGGAGTTAGACAAACGTTTCGTCTAGGAATTTTCTTCGTGTGAAGAGTGAATTTTGAGAGTTTTTCCTCAGTCTGGTGGTGTTTATATTATGTGCAGAGTCCTATGGCGTTTTTAATGTAGCCTTTTTTGCTTTGATAGTTGAGTGTGTTTTTTCTCTGGCAGAGGTTTTTTAATTGTATTTTTTGGCTGTAGTGGTAGTTTTGTATTGTTTGGACGGGCTGTGAATACTACTTGTGCTCTGGTCTGATCGTTAATAAATTTTAACTTCTTCAAAAAAAAAAAAATTGATAAGGTCAAGATATTAATTACTCTCAGTTTTCGTTTTTAAATATTTATGCACCAGGCGAATCCAACTAGTTAAAGAACATAACAAAATAAAACACATTACCAGTATAATTTAATTTTGTATTTTTTTTTCTCTAAACCCATTACAAAATGCCAGATGATTTACAACACCATAAATGCTATTACATTACAAATGCACAAGATCGAGATGTTGACAACTCTTTCAGATTTTTTGTTAAATCTTTGAATCACCGCAGCAATCCAACAAGAAGTTAGAATACGCCAAAACAAATTATTTCAGATAATGGTCAATCAATTTTTCCTTTTATTTCTCTAAACCCATAAAACATTGTCAGATTATTTAGAACACCATCACCATGCTGCAGTTCCCTTGCAGATGGTAAATTTCATGTACTAAATATTTCTGATACAAAGATCTATATACAAGCGAATGCAAGAATTTCAGTTTAAATCTACACAAGTGTCAGCATTATTCTAAAAAGAAAATCATGAAGACCAAGCAAGCATCATACCCATTATTCCATCTCACTCAATAAACAAAACCTAGTATTTTACAAATCATTGAAACCCACAAACAAGACAAATGGAATAAATAAATTTATTGATAGATAAGAGATCAACCTGCAGCCGGAAGTTGCATAAACGCTCTTGAGCATGACTCATACTGAAAGCACGGTGAGACTTAGATGAAATCTCTCGCCTTTGTAGCTTCTTCACCTTTGTTCTGAATACATATACGCGTTGCCTCTTATTCTCTACAGTTCTTCGACTAGTGCACGACCGTGGACTAGCGGTGATTCTCCTTCCGTCCATTTCAGCAATTAACACAAACCCTTTTTTTTTTTTTTTACAGAAATTGGAAACACAAACAAAAACCCTGTTCAAGAACTAGTCAGGGAAATTTGACAACACAGGTGGAATTGTACATACAGATGAAAATTTGAGTTGAATAAGAAACCCTAAAATCTCTGGAGCAAGAAGGAAAAGTATTCTTATACACCACCACTCACGGTCCAGAGACTAATTTATCCTTGTCTTTGTCTTCAATACAAAATCTATATGAAATTACAACAACATCATCTTCATCATCGGTGGCTTATATATACTGGCAAGAACATAGCAAAGGCTTTTGCATTGGTCTCAATAAATGCATTCGTCACACAATCTGGGTTTGTGTATATATATGGAAGACAAAAAACTTACAAGAGGGTCAAACTTTAATATTAGGCAGTAAAAATACATTGACTAAATAGTGCATTTCTAGAAAAAGATTTGAGAAAAGGAGAAAAAAATTAAATATATTGTAACATCCTCATATTATTTTTTTCGTATCCGTATCCACAGTTTCATATTTTTTCAATGAACAAAATGCATACTTGGGTTAATTTGAGTATTTTATGATCGATTTTTCAAGAGTATTACATTATGTTGGAAGTACGATATATAAGATGTCAGATTTTTTTTGAGTTGAAATGAATTAGATTATTTTTTGAAGTTAACAACGGTTTGTTTGTAACTATTGGTAATGATAATGTTCTAATATTGTCGCGGGAGAAAGTTTCCGCACAAAGTTTGAAATTGCGGTGTGGCGCAGTAATATTAGTAATCTAAAACACTCCATATGTTGGAATTGAGAACGTGGTGATCGAAATACATTTTCAATTGTTTTCGTTCACATGTCATTTTGTAGTTTGTGGTAATTAATATGGGCATGATTTCAATGAAAAACACTCGGCGTTTAAATTTGTCGATATTGGCGCGAAAAAAATCATATTTAATAATTTATATTATATGGTCAATATCAATCAAATTAATGCACAAACACATATTTGGAATATATCATATTCGTTTTCTATATTAATAGCTCTAATTGCACTCCCTTTGCTACCTACTGTGTAGGTTGTGTGTTAGTTTACAAATTGTACTCCCTAGTACTCTTGCCCAAAAGACATCTGTGTTCAGTAGGCTACTTCTATAATTTCAAATCATGTGATGAAAGTTCAATGATTACCCGTATAAACATGTAACCAAGTAGACAAGCTGAATATGAGTTTTCTCTGGTCTTCGGGCCTGATTAGAAAAAAGCAACAAGACTACATCACTTTAGGTTAAAAAAGTGATACATCCAAAAGCTCAAATAATGCATGCAACTCGAATGGTAAAAATGACTTTGTTGGAAAAGTAAGGGTCGAAGATACTAAATGATGATTCCAACCTGAAATATAAGTTATGTTGACATCAATAACATAAACATGTTGCAGTTTTGGAGTACCAATTGAGTAGAATGGAGTCTAATTCGTTCAAAAGTGTGGTGTGAAATGGAGTCGAATACGTTTAAAGGTGTGGTGCAAACCAATAAGGAATTATAAAACTATTTTGATTGGAAAATAGGCGATAGACAAAAATTCCATTTGATTTGATAGTAGGTTCGGAACCTGCACGATTGCATAAAATTTGTAGTATACAATAAAACATCATGATAAGGAGTTGAGAATATAAGATGTATGGTATACAAGGAATGGGTGAAATGTAACGCCCCGAAAATTACACTAATTTTTTTAAAACGTCAAGGGCGTTAAATCAATAACGAAGGAACATCCTAAAAGCTTTAAGAAGATAAAATCTAACAGTTGACTTGCGGAAGATACTATTTTTGAAAGCAGCGGTAAATAGACAAGTTTTTACAAGGTAAAAATTACAAAATCCCAGTTTAAATCCCTACTCTCACTCTAGTTGCTGAACGTCTACCCGACTCGGTCCTCCACTAAACTCCGGAATTTACAAGGAAGGAAAACAAAAGAGTGTGAGACAAAAATCTCAGTGATGTTCGTGTGCGACAGTGACAATTAAAATATCAATAGGAAAATTCATAACAGCATCCAAAAATAATAAACATATCATATAACGAAGCAATAACAATACAATCAATCGTTCGTTGGTGCCGCTCCTTATAACCCCAATCCGAGCCTTTATCTCTCCACTCAATCAATCAATACCCGCCAAGGTACGGGGTGGTACACTACTACCTCTAAGACCTCAGCATCTCCTGCCTCGCGTCAAATAGAAGTAAGCCAGAGCAACCCACAAACATATCGACAGTCACCACTGCCCGAAAATGCAATGAGTATACCCTAACCGAAAACTTGGCCAAAACAATCAATCAATCGAAGCAATATCATATACAATATATACATATTTTTATTTGAGCGGACGCGATGCCAAATCAATTTTGATGCAATGTTTGAAAAGAATGAGTCAGAAACTTTGATGCAATACATATATATATACAAGCAAGTACTTCCTTGGTTTTCGCAAGCGTTTTAAGAACACTCACCTTGTAAAGTTTCTCGTAAAATTTCAGAGTACGGAGTTCCTGAACAAAAGGTACCGACTAGTAAAAAATCAATCTAAGACTACAAGAGCTAACCCTTAACCCACGACTCTCACAAGAATAAAAATCACTTAACATATAAAGACAAAACGAGTCATATAAAAGCAATTAGCCACTTCACATAGATGGGTAAAGATTATTAATACCAAAATATCACATTTATCAATACAAACAAAAGGTCTAAGTTTCGGGACAAACTGGCTTGCTACAGACAAAGCATAAAAGCTAGAGTAATTAATTCTTAACTACACGAGTGCTCCAAAATTATTAAAGAGTTTCTAACTAAGCTAATTAAACAAAAACAAATCTGATCATATAACACTAATAAAGTTGCAAGCTCAATAGGTTGATTCACCAGTGTAAAAGTTTTGGAGAGCGTAGCAATTTTAATAATCATAACAATTACTAATAGAATTTCATCAACAAACTTAATTAGAAAAGCACCAAAGCATGCATCAGACAAAAACTTGCAATCAAACTTACTTCTAGTTGAGAAAGTTCGAGTAGGTCCAGTAACATATTAACATAAAACACTATTTTATTAACTTGATCCAATACCTGCACCCACTTGAAGACAAACAGTTTCTTTAACAAGAAACACATATGTAGTCATAACATTCTATTGTCAAGTGTCAATTTAATGCCAAAACATAAAATTAGAAAGCAGAATATTGAGCTCTAGAAATAGGGCAAACACGCAGAGGCAGCAAGAAGAAACAATCTAACTTTCAAGTATCAAATCTTTGCCACCTGAACCCAACCCACTACGCAAGAAGTAACGACGAAGAAGAAACTGTACCTAAGGTTGAGTCGCAACTACCTACGGCGCTAGGAAACCAGACCGAAACCTTCCCTGGCCTCTTTAAATTTTGTACGAAGAAGGAAAATAATTGGTATCTTGCACCAATAAAGATAACGAATTAATTCGGAAGAAAATATTGTGAAACTTACCGATAGAAGAATGATAGTGAAGATTGGCAAGCGATGATGAACAAGAGCAGCAAACGCAGAAACGATGGAAGATTGGGCTTGTAGTTTTATGTCTAGGGCTTTGGGAAGATATAGTTGATTTTTGCGTAAACTCTCTGATGAAAAGCATTAGGTTAGGAAGAAAACGGCTAAGGGATTTGTGAGTTTATAAGTAGGATGGCATAGTCTAAATTTTGAAAGAGGCGTGAAAGAGAAGGGAACCACAAACAATTAAACTCCTCCCAACTAGTAATTAACGTGACCAACATCATACTAAGTAAGAAATTAGTTAGAGCACTGATTAAACATTGACTAATTAGAATTAATTAAACTAAAGAAATTACGGGGTTTCACACTCTCCCCTCCTTAAAAGAATTTGGTCCCCAAATTCTCATCTAACAAAAGAAATAAGGAAAAATAACTTGGTGTGCTCTTCTTGGATCACTTGCTTTGTGGGCTCGCAACTCTCGTCACAACCAAAGGTTCATCCACACCCCGTGCTTCCATATTATAAACTCTAGCATTAGTTCGGGGTCTACTGCTCTCAGCTCCACCAACTCTAGTGTTTGATCCTGCAGCTCGGTTTGTCGTAGCTCCATCATTTGAAGTTGTATTCTTTGGGCAATTACTCAGAGAGTGCTTATTGCTCCCACACGCCAAGCAATACCCTAATTTCCTCCAACACTGGCGCTCCTCATGGTTCGATCTCCCGCAAAAATCACAGCGCTGCTTCTGCGAATGAGTTTCGAGTTTCACTCCCATGTTATGAGGATGTGTATCATGTTCATAACGATGTTGTTTAGGTGGTTGGGTTTGGCCCTGATTTCCCTGATCATCGTTAGTGCAAGAGTAACCTCTCCTTTTAGACTTCCTGAAGTGGTCGAGCTCCAGCAGACCTGCTTCAATTTCTAACGCCTTTTCTACTGCCATAGGGTAGGTTGGGATCCTCACACCCAACAAAACACGCTGAAGCTCCTGATCTAAGCCCTCGACAAACTTGCGAACCTTTTTCCTCTCATCATTCATCATGTGAGGAACATACTTCAATAACCGTGAAAACTCAGCATCATACTTAGCCACCGACATCATTCCTTGCTCCAGTTTGTAAAATTCGTCCTCTCGGCTCTCCTGGATCAACATCGGCACATACTTGTTGTTGAATTCCTCCTGAAAATTCTGCCAAGTCCTAGGAGTATCTTGGTCTCTCCACTTTGCCTCGACCGAATTCCACCAGTGACGTGCTGCTCCCTCGAACAAAAACACTGCCAGATCCACCTTTTGCACATCTCCATACCTCAGCACTGCAAAGATGTTCTCTAGACCTTCCAAACCAAGCTCGCTTTCCTGTCAGTTCACCAAAGAAACTTGAGGTCAAACTTAAGGAAACGCTCCACTGACTAATCGTGAGCTGGCGCCGGCGGTGGTGGAGCAACCCGATTAGCAAAAGCCTCCAATGCATCGGTAAAACTTCCCATCATGTCAGTTACCTGGTGCGCGTTAGCCTGAGGATTCTCGCAAGCTTGACGAGCGAGTCTTCCTCTCCTGTTAACGTTGTCCATTCTACGTGGACGTCGGGAACCGGTTAATACTAAGGAAGAAGAGAAACCTTCGGAAGTAACTAACTTAAGGCGCAGAAACAAACTTAACAAAGAAACAAATAGTGCACAAAAATACAGCAGGTAAAGCTATTACGTAAAACAACTAAACAAATTAGAGCAAATAAGTGTCACATGTAAGTGACATTTTGATAATTTGATATGCCAGAATTAAAATCACATAAGTCATGCAAAATTATGCTATATAACATTTAATCGACACAAGTAATAAGCAAGTAACATTTGTTTATCAAAAGTTTGGCAAAAGTAAAACTATATAACTAAGCCATGCAAACCAAGTTAGTAGTACTTGCACATCATTACTTCCATAAACAATTAACAAGACAAAAACTCGAGAACTCAGTAAGTATACACATCCTAAGTTCAGCAACTTAGACACCTCACTCTCAACCCAAGGTCCGAAAATCATATCCCAGTATAGCTCGAGTAAAAACTCAAACTCTGATACCAACTGTAACGCCCCGAAAATTACACTAATTTTTTTAAAACATCAATAACGAAGGAACATCCTAAAAGCTTTAAGAAGATAAAATCTAACAGTTGACTTGCGGAAGATACTATTTTTGAAAGCAGCGGTAAATAGACAAGTTTTTACAAGGTAAAAATTACAAAATCCCAGTTTAAATCCCTACTCTCACTCTAGTTGCTGAACGTCTACCCGACTCGGTCCTCCACTAAACTCCGGAATCTACAAGGAAGGAAAACGAAAGAGTGTGAGACAAAAATCTCAGTGATGTTCGTGTGCGACAGTGACAATTAAAATATCAATAGGAAATTCATAACAACATCCAAAAATAATAAACATATCATATAACGAAGCAATAACAATACAATCAATCGTTCGTTCGTTGGTGCCGCTCCTTATAACCCCAATCCGAGCCCTTATCTCTCCACTCAATCAATCAATACCCGCCATGGTACGGGGTGGTCCACTACTACCTCTAAGACCTCAGCGTCTCACCTTTCGAAAGAGAAGTAAGCGAGCAACCCACAAACATATCGACAAATACCTGCTGCGAAAATGCAATGAGTATACCCTAACCGAAAACTTGGCCAAAACAATCAATCAATCGAAGCAATATCATATACAATATATACATATTTTTATTTGAGCGGAAGCGATGCCAAATCAATTTTGATGCAATGTTTGAAAAGAATGAATCGGAAACTTTGATGCAATACATATATATATATACAAGCAAGTACTTACTTGGGTTTCCCAAGCGTTTTAAGAACACTCACCTTGTAAAGTTTCTCGTAAAATCCCAGAGTACGGAGTTCCTGAACAAAAGGTACCGACTAGTAAAAAATCAATCTAAGACTACAAGAGCTACCCCTTAACCCACGACTCTCACAAGAATAAAAATCACTTAACATATAAAGACAAAACGAGTCATATAAAAGCAATTAGCCACTTCACATAGATGGGTAAAGATTATTAATACCAAAATATCACATTTATCAATACAAACAAAAGGTCTAAGTTTCGGGACAAACTGGCTTGCTACAGACAAAGCATAAAAGCTAGAGTAATTAATTCTTAACTACACGAGTGCTCCAAAATTATTAAAGAGTTTCTAACTAAGCTAATTAAACAAAAACAAATCTGATCATATAACACTAATAAAGTTGCAAGCTCAATAGGTTGATTCACCAGTGTAAAAGTTTTGGAGAGCGTAGCAATTTTAATAATCATAACAATTACTAACAGAATTTCATAAACAAACTTAATTAGAAAAGCACCAAAGCATGCATCAGACAAAAACTTGCAATCAAACTTACTTCTAGTTGAGAAAGTTCGAGTAGGTCCAGTAACATATTAACATAAAACACTATTTTATTAACTTGATCCAATACCTGCACCCACTTGAAGACAAACAGTTTCTTTAACAAGAAACGCATATGTAGTCATAACATTCTATTGTCAAGTGTCAATTTAATGCCAAAACATAAAAGTAGAAAGCAGAATATTGAGCTCTATAAATAGGGCAAACACGCAGACGCAGCAAGAAGAAACAATCTAACTTTCAAGAATCAAAACTTTGCCACCTGAACCCAACCCACTACGCAAGAAGTAACGACGAAGAAGAAACTGTACCTAAGGTTGAGTCGCAACTAGCTACGGCGCTAGGAAACCAGACCGAAACCTTCCCTGGCCTCTTTAAATCTTGTACGAAGAAGGAAAAGAATTGGTATCTTGCACCAATAAAGATAACGAATTAATTCGGAAGGAAATATTGTGAAACTTACCGATAGAAGAATGATAGTGAAGATTGGCAAGCGATGATGAACAAGAGCAGCAAATGCAGAAACGATGGAAGATTGGGCTTGTAGTTTTATGTCTAGGGCTTTGGGAAGATATAGTTGATTTTTGCGTAAACTCTCTGATGAAGAGCGTTAGGTTAGGAAGAAAACGGCTAAGGGATTTGTGAGTTTATAAGTAGGATGGCATAGTCTAAATTTTGAAAGAGGCGTGAAAGAGAAGGGAACCACAAACAATTAAACTCCTCCCAACTAGTAATTAACGTGACCAACATCATACTAAGTAAGAAATTAGTTAGAGCACTGATTAAACATTGACTAATTAGAATTAATTAAACTAAAGAAAATACGGGGTTTCACATGAAATCTTGATCCTATTGGATCCACATAGCGAAGAGAATCGACAATTTTCCTTTGATGGACGTAGGACTTCAGTTGGACATGGGCATCTTTTTGGGTGACTGGAATGGCTAATTCACATGATGGGCTACATACAAATTTATGGAGTCTAGGGTTGATATACAAGTGGTTGAAACACATTCATGGCTATAGTATTGGATAATAAGATGGTTCTCAAAGTCACAAAATTTCATTTGGTTGGGGGTGTGCATGATTATTTAGCCACAGGGTCCCTGTTACATCAATTCCTGGACTCCACCCTAGGCTGTAGATGCGAGCATTACATGAAATTAGTACTGCCATATCCTACGAGACTTGGTAAACTCTCTGGACGTGTAGTAATTCTATATATATCCCTTAGTCAATGGTCCAGTTTAAAACACTCACACCGGATACGTGGTTTATGGATACTTTATTGAGAAAGTTTTTTATGATAACATCATAGGAACAAGTGAAACTTGTCGTATTTTGAAGTCATTTTATCAATTTATATCAGGAGGAATATAGCTCAAGTTCGTGTTGTAGTATTTCAAATTCAATACATGGTCGTTAATATGAAAGTTTCTCATTATACATATGCTAAGCATAAATTGGTAGTCTATGGAATATAGTTTGGAAAAGACCACCATGCCAGTTGTTTAAGTGAAATATCATTGCAAGATTTTTTATGTAATTCGAACAGGTGGCAGTCGATGGGTTCACAGGGAACCTATATGATTCAGAACATATAAAACCATGATCTGAAATACAAGAATATATTCAAAATGGAACATATATCATTCAATTACTGTTGAACTACTGTTCACATATTTGTAAAAAAAAAAGGAACATATAATGTTATTTCTTCTATCTCTTTCTAAACCTCTCTTGATCTCTATCTACTTAATACCAGGTTCATCATCTCTTTTTTGCTCATCCGTTGCATTTAACTTAACATTCTTATTCTTCGCCAGTTCTCTCGCTTCCCTCTCCTTTATCATTTCATGCAACAACCACCTTTAGTTAGACCACACATGGACCAGGCCAAGCCTGTTTCCTGTGTAAATCTCATTTCGGTCTTCATCATAGAAGAGAGCAGTAATATCCTCCAAGGCCTCTGAAATAGAGATCGTAATCTTCAAAGCACGGATACGCTTTCTAGAATTGCAGTTTCTCCCATGGCAGTTCTTACAGAAATTGCATTCTATGGTCGGTAGACTGGTGCTCACCTTTATCTTCGCCAGGGACTCTCCTGTTAGTATATTACTGATGTTGATTGAACCAGCTGCATCAAATTAAACAGTTTAAGCTCAATACCACTTTTTGGCGTTAAAAAGTATTGAATTCGCATTAAACATACCGTTTCCATCCACAGATGATGATGTTTCGTCAGTATCAGATTTACAGTAAGAGATGATGAGGTCCTGATCCCTGGTGATGTATATATTATTTGTGTTATGGTCAGGATGCCACAGAAGGTGGTCTTCAAATGAAGTCACAAGCTCTCCTCTAAAGTTCCAAACGGCAACCGTGCTTTTTCTGAATGTCAGAAAAAGTTGATTTTCATATAGAAATTTAAAAGCTGATGGGGACATAAACTCAATCTTGCTGACTTCTGTTATCTCTGAATTGCGGACCTACATTAAATTCAACAGGATATTCAAGATATATATATATATATATATATATATATATATATATATATATATATATATATATATATATATATATATATATATATATATATATATATATATATATATATATATATATATATATATATATATATATTTGTGGACCAATATATAACATTTGTTTCTATAAGTGTGCATGACAATGAACTTACATTCAAGATTTGAAGGTTCTCGTTATCTTTTTTGACGAGAAGCTTTTCATTAAATTGTTCAATGAAATCCACCTTCTTATTTCTGTGAAGGAGGTGAGTAAAAGACTTCAGCACAGTCCCGTCTTCAATCGAGAGAATTGTTAGAGGAACAGTACTATGGGTTTTATTAAATATCAGCAGCATGATCCCTGGACTGTTCCAAAATACAGCATATGTACATATATTAGCAACTAAATAACATATATTAGTATTGAAATTTTATTTCCCCAGGGTCAAAATATCACTACTTGCGGGCATAACGAGGTGGGATGTGTAGAAAATAAAAATATTATAAATTGGTGGGGGCGAGGGTAAACTCAAAACTAGATGCATAAGCTAAGTGTGTGTACATTGTGTTCAACATTAACATTGAATTTGTGCAAAAATGTCCTTTTCGCGGCACGGCCCCATGACATCTTATCCCATCAGATCACATCCTTAATGTTGCACCTGGCTTGCCCTAAAAGATAGAATTTTTTTAATAATAATAATGATAATAATAATAATAATAATAATAACAATAATAATAATAATAATAATAATAAGACCACTACTACTAGGACTACTACTACTACTACTACTAATAATAATAATAATAATAATAATAATAATAATAATAATAATAGATGACAACGACGACAATGACGACAACTGTAACATCCCCACATTGGTTAAAAACCGATGGGATAAATGTTATATATGTTGATAACCACTCTCCTATGGTATGAGGCCTTTTAGCTCTTTACAAAAATGAATCCATACGGGCTCCCCCATGTAGAAAATATCATACAATTAAGTCATGAGTAATCGCGCCGGTCCAATAGGCCGGGTCTCGACCCATTAGTGGTGGTTGGGTCGTTCAACAACAACAACAACAACAACAACAACAACAACAATAATAATAATAATAATAATAATAAAAACAAAACTATGTGCAGTATAACATATGTTTCTAACATCACAATATGATTTTTTGAGTAAGAGCCTCAACACCAAGACAAACATAGGAATTGATTCAAGAAAAACATATCTAAGATGTAAATGAGTATGAGAATGGCAAAATACAAGTACCTGATCTTTATTTCTTCAACATTTCTGTCCGAAATGGAGTATAGCATTGTATAATTCTTAAAGTCAAACACCTTGTAGATACTGAAAATGGGAAACCAAAAGAAGCAGGTATCAGCATACAGAAGCAAGCATCACATGCACATATTTAAATAAGATATCACAACTGAGTTTGATTAATACTTACTTATCCTGAGCAGAATATGTAAGGACCTTCCCATTCACATCGTCAAATTCCACAAAACTAGGCCACTTCAATGATTCTGTTTCAAAAAGTTGGAAACCTGCAGCTGGATCACCCCTTCTTATGTATCTGAAATAGTTTAAAATAGAGATAGGAGTATGAGAATGAAGCGAGGACCAAAAGAACAATATACAAATAGGTGGTTGGTTATGTGATGGTATCACGTACTTAATCCTTGTGGTTCTGCATTTTAAGGAACTGAAATGGTCTGAAGCATAGACAGAAACAGTGATGAGTGAATCATTGTTTTTGTTGTAAAATAAGCTCCGGATCACTTCATCAGCACTGATATTGAGGAAACATATCCTCTCATTAGTCTCTGCATGAAAAGGTAACATCCATTAGCACTTCTCCTGCCAAATATTATACCACACATAATTTGTAGGTTAATGAAGTTTCACTTGATATAACTTTGCTCCGGCTAAAGGCTGCACACACACCGTTTTGACCAAGAGCAAAAACAATATCATAGGCAGCAACTATCTCAATAATTTTGGACCTTTTCCTCATAAAAGGCAATAACTCAACATCAATTCCCTTGGGGTCATAAGTGTGAGTTTAGCTTAAACATCTAATACTGAAGGTGTTAGGAGTTGGATGTTGAGGAATCCTTTTGGAAACAGAATTAGGAATTCCATTGGCAACTGGAAACCAACTTGGAAAAGGAAACTACTAGTTATTTGATTCCTAGTTAGAAGTGAATTGGTACTATTTACTTTGTATAAATAGGTGGTTCCATAACTAGTTAGTTCAATAGAATTATATGAGAACATAAAGAGAACTCATATAGAGATTTCTGAGAGAAACACAGTGAGGAAGAGAGAACAGAGGAGTTCTTGTTTCGAGTCTATTCAAAAAACTAGATTTTTTCTCGAGAGATTTGATTCGATTTAGAAATGCTTTTTTTTCTTTTCTTTCTTTTTTTTCGTTGGTAAAAATCCAATAGCTTGAAACTCGGGAGGTTTGGTCGATTCCTTGTAAACTGCATTTTGGTTCTTGGTTAATAGAAATCTTGGTTATCTTGTGTTTATTTTCTTGCGTTTGTTTGTTGGTTGGTTTGGAGTTTATTGGATTGAATTGGGTTGATTTGATTAACAATTGGCACCGTCTGTGGGAAGAGAATCGACTGGTATCTATTCATCAATGGCATCTCCAAAGTTCGACCTCAAACTGTTGGAAGGAAAGACAGACTTTGGTCTATGGAAGAGAAGGATGATGGCTCTGTTAATGCAACAAGGTGTTGTCGACGCACTGACTGAGAAGTTCGATACAACTTTGTCTGATGCTGATAAAAAGGTAATCAAGTTCAAGGCTTACAGTTCTTTTATATTAGCTCTGGGAGATAATGCTCTCATTGAAATCGGTGATCTTTCATCGGCAAAGGAGATATGGGAGAAGCTAGAAGAATTGTATAATGACAAGTCGGATGCAAATAAAATCTATGCAAAACAGAGGCTTTTTGCATTCAAGATGGTTGAAGGAAAATCAATCATGAGTCAGTTGGATTTGTTCAAGAAGATGGTTGCACACCATGACAATCTGGAAACTGATGAGAAGAACAGTATGAGGAGCCAAGACAAGGCAATTATCTTGTTGAATTCACTCCCTAGGTCTCTTGTTCCATTCAAGGATGCTTTGGTGTATGGGAGGACAGAAGCATTGACAATGGAGGCTATTGAATCTGCATTAAGATCAAGGGAGCTGGACCAGGATGGTGTTCCACCAACACTCAGTACTGGTGAAAGACTTATGGTGAAACAACATCACAAGTTTCCACCAAAGAAGAAGCAATATCCAGATCAAAGGAAAGCTCAGTATACCAAGGATGGCCCTGAAACAAGGAAGTGTTATTATTGCACGAAGCAAGGACACTTGAAGAAGGATTGTATGAGTCTAAAGGCGCAGAAAGGCAAGGGTGTGGCGACAACACCGAATACTAATTATGGCACAAACATTACAAACAAATCAGAGGCTTATCATACTGCGGAAGATCTTGTTACTGAGGTACTTTCAGTCACTCAAACTAGTCAATCAACTGAATGGGTTATGGATTCAGGCTGTTCGTTTCATATGACACCTATTAGAGAATGGTTTTCAACTTTTGAGCATAGAAACTGTGGATCAGTTGTTCTTGGTGATGATAGACCATGCATAATAAAGGGTATGGGAACAGTGAGAATTGAGATGTTTGATGGAGTGATAAGGGATTTGCTTAATGTGAGGTATGTTCCACACTTGAAGAGGAACTTGATATCTTTAGGAACTATGGATAGTAAGGGATACAAGTATTCAGGTGATAATGGTGTCCTTCAGGTTAAGAAGGGTGATAAGGTGGTTATGCAGGCTCTGAAAAGGAGAGAATTGTATTATTTACAAGGAAAAACTGTAACTGGTGAAGCTTCCAGTGTACAGTGTTCTGAGAACACCCGACAGTGTTCTGACAACACCATTCTATGGCATAGAAGGCTAGCACATGTTGGAGAGAAAGGTCTTATGGATTTATCTAAGAAGGGACTCTTAGGTGGAGACAAGATACATAAGATGGAACTTTGTGAGCTCTGTGTGTTAGGGAAGTCCAAGAAGAACAGTTATGGTGTTGGGAAACACACCACACAGGACATACTTGAGTATGTGCATGCAGATTTATGGGGACCGGCGAGAACCACCACTAGGAATGGAGGTAGATATTTTCTGTCCATCATTGATGATCTGTCAAGAAAATTGTGGGTGTTTGTATTGAAGTCCAAGGATGAGACTTTCATGAAATTCAAGGAATGGCTTGTGGAGATGGAGAATCAAACGAACAAGAAGCTCAAGGTGATCAGAACTGATAATGGGCTGGAATTTTTATCTAATGAATTCAATACCTTCTGTGTTGGGAAGGGCATCTTGAGACACAAATCAGTTCCTGGAAATGCATAGCAGAATGGAGTAGTTGAAAGGATGAATAGAACAATCCTAGAAAGAGTGAGGTGCATGCTTCTTGGATCAGGTTTGTCAAAAAGCTTTTGGGGAGAGGCTGTGACTACGGCAGCACATCTTATTAACCTATGTCTATCATCAGCTATTGGTTTCAAGACACCTGAAGAGGTTTGGAAAGGAACTCATTCAGACTACTCATATCTAAAAGTATTTGGATGCTTAGCTTATGCTCATGTTAAGCAAGATAAGTTAGAGGCTAGAGCAGTAAAGTGCTTGTTTCTTGGTTATCCAAAGGGAGTTAAGGCATATAAACTCTGGTGCTTAGAACCAGGGGTAAATAAATGCATCATCAGCAGGGATGTGACTTTCCATGAAGATGTGATGCCATTATTGAGGAATACTGACAGTGTTGAGAGAACACTCAGTCAGGTGGAGCATGTCGGAGATGGTGTATCAGGAACACTGAATATGGAGCAGACAGACACTGGTGTGGTGATAACACCAGTTTTCGCAGACCATGGTGTTCTGACAACACCGAATGCTGAATCTCAGGAAAATACTGACATACATGATCAGGTGGAGCCTGAATCGAATAATCAGGTGGAGAGGCATGTGATTAGAAGAAGGACAGGGATAGAGCTCAATAATCCAGATGATGTTGTGGATTATCAACTCATCAGAGATAGAGAACCAAGAGTTAGAACCTCTACTGCAGATCCAGATATGGTGTATTTTGCACTGAATATTGCCGAGGCTATTGATTGTTATGAGCCTGAGAACTATCAAAGAGCTATAGGTTGCTCAGAGAAGAATAGTTGGTGCATTGCTATATAGCAAGAACTCTTGTCACTTGAAAAGAATCATACATGGGATATTGTAGCTATACCTAAAGGAAAGAAGCTTGTCAGTTGTAAGTGGATCTTTAAGAAGAAACTTGGAGCTGATGGTGAGCAAAAGGTGAAATACAAAGCCAGAGGTTTCACACAAAGAGAGGGTATTGACTACAATGAGATCTTTTCTCCAGTAGTGAAGCATAGCTCAATCAGGATCTTGATTGCTATGGTAGCTCAATTTAAGATACACTTACATCAGATGGATGTTACTACTGCATTCTTGCATGGGAAGCTGGATAAAGAGATTTACATGAGGATACCGGAGGGTATTGAGGTAGATGACAAGGAGCACAAGGCTTGTTTATTGTTGAGATCACTGTATGGCCTTAAACACAGTCCAAGGCAATGGTATAGAAGATTTGACAAGTTTATGTTGAGTCACAAGTTCAGGCGGTGTGACTACGACACCTGTGTTTACTTCTATGGTGAGAATGTCGAAGACATGATATATTTGCTTATTTATGTGGATGACATGCTTATAGCAAGCAAGCATATGAAAGGAATCACTCATGTCAAGAATTTCTTGAAGTCAGAATTTGAGATGAAAGACTTGGGAATAGCTAAGAGGATACTGGGCATTGATATTATTCATGGAGGTGATGGAAAGATCATTATGAATCAAAGTTCTTACTTGGAGAAGGTGTTAAGGAGATTTAACATGCACAAATCCAAGCATCTTTGAACACCTCTGGGTCTCTCAAGTTATCTAAGAAGTCTTGTCCTAATCGATAAAGAGAAGAGATGTATGGAGAACACACCGTATGCTAATGCTATAGGGTCAATTATGTATTCAATGGTGTGTTGCGACTGATTTAACTCATGCTATGAAATCGTGGCGAGATACATGGACAATCCAGAAGAGTTCATTGGGAAGCGAAGAAGGGATTGTTGAAGTATATTGAGCTCGATGGATAAGGGAGGCATAAAGATTCAGAAGATCAAGTCTAAGGAGAATCCAGCAGATGGTTTTACTAAGCCTGTTCCTGTGCATAAATTCAGGTTGTACCTTAGTTTGATCAGTCTGGTGGATGGAAGGGGTGTATTCTAACCTAAGGAATACTTGAGGATTTTCAGATGTTGAAGCTAGGTGGAGAATTGTGAGTTTAGCTTAAACATCTAATACTGAAGGTGTTAGGAGTTGGATGTTGAGGAATCCTTTTGGAAACAGAATTAGGAATTCCATTGTGGCTGAAACCAACTTGGAAAAGGAAACTACTAGTTATTTGATTCCTAGTTAGAAGTGAATTGGTACTATTTACTTTGTATAAATAGGTGGTTCCATAACTAGTTAGTTCAATAGAATGATATGAGAACATAGAGAGAACTCATATAGAGATTTCTGAGAGAAACACAGTGAGGAAGAGAGAACAGAGGAGCGTGTAGCTTGTAACTCGGGAGGTTTGGTCGATTCCTTGTAAACTGCGTTTTGGTTCTTGGTTAATAGAAATCTTGGTTATCTTGTGTTTATTTTCTTGCGTTTGTTTGTTGGTTGGTTTGGAGTTTATTGGATTGAATTGGGTTGATTTGATTAACAATAAGTATCGTATTCCTCCTCATTATCAGCAAACATAAACTTGGTTAGTAAGGAAAGCAAGCATATAGAAATTAAATGAAATAAGTTTTCTCACTGCCCGAAAGTGAGAAAATCACTCCAAATAGAAAACAACTTAAAATAATGAATGAATGAAAAAGTAATACTAAAGATCTCCAATACAGCGCACTGACATAAACACACACATACATTGTCAAAGAGAGAGGGGCCGGGTGGGTGGGGGTGAGTGGAGATGAAAAGGAAAGACGGGAAGACGTTTTAAGAGACCAAAAACTAAAAAATGCACGAGAAAGGTCATTTTGATATTAGGAAATGGAAATATGCGCCAGGACAGGAAATAGTAGTCTAAACTCTACACTGATTGGCAAGGGTTTGATAACAAGATCTATATTGTTTTACTCAATTAGAGTGAACGTGGATTAGTTTTGAGAAACATGGAAGACATCTTTCCAAGCCTTATCCCTGACTTTCAAAACAACTAAATAGGGTCCGAACTGTTGTTCAACTTTTGGTCTCAATTGTCAATCTATCCGTCCGCGAAAATAGTCAAAGAAAGATTTACCATCAAATTAAAGTATGTTAACAACTTAGTGTTGGTGAGGATACTCAGATATACTTCACTTATTTCTTAAACAGGACCCAAACAAGATTCACCATCAAATTAAAGTATGTTAACAACTTAGTGTTGGTGAGGATACTCAGATATACTTCACTTATTTCTTAAACAGGACCCGTTTGGAGAAAATCCATAAATTTGCTACGAACCAGTCGTCCATGTTATTCTTTTAGTAATTTTCTTATCATTTTGTGACACCACTTCCTGGTTAAAAAACAAAGAACATGTCTTAATCTACTCAATAAGAGATCCCTGTAAAAGAAGGCAAGAGAGGCTAATCTCTCTAACATCCATTACCAAAACTGACAGATTAAATAACTTCCATGCCTTCATCAATCAATAACGACTTGTTCATACTAAAATTATATCAGGCAATAAATTATTCAAAAAAAAAAGGGCAAATAAAGAAAAGATCACAACCTGGTGATCCATAAAACCAGATTACATAAAGTATTACTCAAAGAGCCTAGCTTTTGTAAATTTAAATATCACAAGTTGGACATATTATGAATTGATAAGGTCAAGATATTAATTACTCTCAGTTTCCGTTTTGAAATATTTATCCACCAGGCGAATCCAAGTAGTTAAAGAATAAAACAAAATAAAACACACTACCAGTATAATTTAATTTTGTATTTTTTTTTCTCTAAACCCATTACAAAATTCCAGATGATTTACAACACCATAAATGCTAGTACATTACAAATAAACAAGATAGAGATGTTGACAACTCTTTCAGATTTTTTGTTAAATATTTGAATCACCGCAGGAATCCAACAAGAAGTTAGAATACACCAAAACACATTTCAGATAATGGTCAATCAATTTTTCCTTTTATTTCTCTAAACCCATAAAACATTGCCAGATTATTTAGAACACCATCACCATGCTGCAGTCCCCTTGCAGATGGTAAATTTCATGTACTAAGTATTTCTGATACAAAGATCTATATACAAGCGAATGCTAGAATTTCAGTTTAAATCTACACAAGTGTCAGCATTATTCTAAAAAGAAAATCATGACGACCAAGCTAGCATCATACCCTTTATTCCATCTCACTCAATAAACAAAACCTAGTATTTTACAAATAATTGAAACCCACAAACAAGACAAATGGAATAAATAAATTTATTGATAGATAAGAGATCAACCTGCAGCCGGATGTTGCGGAAACGCTCCAGAGCATGACTCATACTGAAAGCACGGTGAGACTTAGATGAAATCTCTTGCCTCTGTAGCTTCTTCACACTGTTTACAGGCCCAACATATACGCGTTGCCTCTTATTCTCTACAGTTCTTCGACTAGTGCACAACCGTGGACTAGTGGTGATTCTCCTTCCGTCCATTTTAGCTATTAACAAAAACCCTTTTTTTTTTTACAGAAATTGGAAAGACAAACAAAAACCCTGTTTCAAGAACTAGTCAGGGAAATTTGACAACACAGGTGGAATTGTACATACAGATGAAAATTTGAGTTGAATAAGAAACCCTAAAATCTCTGGACCAAGAAGGAAAAGTATTCTTATACACCACCGCTCACGGTCGAGAGACTAATTTATCCTTGTCTTTTTCTTCAATACACAATCTATATGAAATTACAACAACATCATCTTCATCATCGGTGGCTTATATATACTGGCAAGAACATAGCAAAGGCTTTTGCTTTGGTCTCAATAAATGCATTGGTCACAGAATCTGGGTTTGTGTATATATATGAAGGCAAAAACTTACAAGAGGGTCAAACTTTAATATTAGGTAGTAAAAATACATTGACTAAATAGTGCATTTCTAGAAAAAGATTTGGAAAAAGGAGAGAAAAATTAAATATATTGTAACCTCCTCGTACTATTTTTTCGTATCCATATCCACAATTTCATATTTTCTCAATGAAAAAAATGCATACTTTGCTTAATTTGAGTATTTTATGATCGATTTTTCAAGAGTATTACATTATGTTGGAAGTACGATATGTAAGATGTCAGATTTTTTTTGAGTTGCAATGAATTAGATTATTTTTTGAAGTTAACAACGGTTTGTTTGTAACTATTGGTAATGATAATGTTCTAATATTGTCACGGGAGAAAGTTTCCGCACGAAATTTGAAATTGTGGTGTGGCGCAGTAATCTTAGTAATCTAAAACACCCCATATGATGGAATTGAGAACGTGGTGATCGAAATACATTTTAAATTGTTTTCGTTGACATGTCATTTTGTAGTTTGTGGTAATTAATATGGGCATGATTTCAATGAAAAACACTCGGCGTTTAAATTTGCCGATATTGGTTTTGAGGGTATAAGTCCCCCAACCACTTAATGAATTTCCCTTGCTTTCCTTCACGCTAAGTACCTAGATCACCTTTGAGTAAGAACCACCTTGCTTGTAAGAACCAAAGAGTAAGAGCCCGTAGAACCGTCGTGCCGAGAAGAGGCGATGCGTAAGGACCTACACAAGTAGCTTGGGGGGGGGGGGTTTAGGACCATAGACCCAGTTTGCTAAGTGTCAAACCCGTCCGAGACTTTACTCAAGACAGACTGAAGATCTACTCTGTATTATAGTCGGGAAGAAGTCTTGACTTACTTTGCATTATGAGGATATGTCCATATTTATAGGTTTCCCTTGAGCAAGGGAGGACTCACAAGATCACGCCAAGTGTCAGGCTCAGATCGTGCCAACAATGCTCTATTAGGCCTATGGCCCAATGTCTTGATAGGCCTATGGCCCAATAGGTTGGTTCGGTTAGGACGTCTCGCTTAGGACTGTAGTCCGTGACAGAGCGGTTAGGACGTCCTACTTAGGACAGTAGTCCGATAGAGCGGTTAGGACGTCCCGCTTAGGACTGTAGTCCGATAGAGCGGTTAGGACGTCATGGACATATTCTTGTATCAACATATGTCCCCCTAGTTTCCAAGTATCTTAGTAGAAGATAGTTGTGGAACTATAGTGTCCGGGGAGCTTAGAATGCCTTTGACGCCTTGGATATATTTCTGTATCAACATATGTCCCCCTAGTTTCCAAGTATCTTAGTAGAAGATAGTTGAGGAACTGTAGTGTCCGGGGAGATTCTTTGTGCAATCGATCTTGTTAGCTTTGAAAATTTTCCTTATCCATGTCCTCTCTTGTTTTTCCTCTCTTTCGCCCCCCCCCCCCCTCTTTTCTTACAGTCCGAGACGGTGTCTCGGACTGTAGGAAAAGAGGTATTTATAAGCGAGATAAGGGTCAAACGTGGAGGCTTAGGATCAGCGTAAATTTTGTCGCTCGAATGTCGGATCCGAGGAGTCAAGTCCGGGTAGATTTTGTCGCTTGGATGTCGGATCCGTACTTCAAAAAAAGATATAATTTCTTCCATTTGTCACACTCCGTAGAGAGAATAATTTTTTTAAGTTGAGAAGTGAAGTAACCTGGATCCGAATCTTGTGTTTGCAACAGTTCGAAGGTTGTTGTTCCTTACAAGGTCGACCCGTCCATAAACTTAAAGGGAACTTGCACCAATTCAATTAAATAAAGACAATGATGTTTTGTCTCGTGGGTAAGGGCAAAAGAGACAGTAGCATTTATTGTTCCTTCTCATTTATCTCTTCTTCTTCTTCCTCCTTACAAAAGATATTTCAACCTGAACTCTTCTCTTTCTCTCCACCATTATTTCATTCTACTCAGCTCCAATACACCAATCACATCTAATGCCTCTCAGATCCGAATCCGAGCTTTACCAGTCCGAATCTCGCCGCTCCGGAACATGGCGCCACCTCTGTCCGAATCGTTTTGCGATTTCTCGCCCAAATCAATCGTAATTTAAGATACCGAGTCGTTTCTCACGCTTAGAGACCAGGTTAGACCAGGTTCGTCCTCTTGCTCCGGTCCGAAGTCACTCCGTTTGAATCAGTGTTGTTTGTTGTTCGGGGCTACTATCAAGAAAACAATAGTTTGAATATAACTGACATAGACGAGAAAGAATTGCTCAATCTATGTTTTGAATTTACAGAGAAAATGAATGAAATCAGCTCATAAAACTAATTGAGCTCAATAGCTCTGTTTAAGTAGCTGAAGAAACTAACTAACATTATAACCGTTCAGTACAACAATTAAAACACAAGGTATAAGTCTTGTTTCAACTTATTTTATAAAACGTAAAGCAGGAAGTGACGCTTTTGCGTCTTTCTTCATTTCTTTCTTTTCTTCTTTTCTTCTGTTCTTCTCTTCTGTGTACAAAATCATGTAAATACATGATTTTGTCCTTCTTCTTCTATGATCCTTTAGACCCTCCCTCAAGGTGAATGTGGATATTCTGAACATTCAGCTTGGATTTAAAATGGCTGAACAATTGAGGCCCCAAAGGTTTAGTGAACATATCTGCAATGTTATGTTCAGAAGGAAGCTGAACAAGTTGAATAACCTTGGTTTTGATCTTCTCCCTGATGAAATGACAGTCAACATCTATGTGCTTTGTTTTATCATGGAAGATTGGATTATGAGCTAGACAATAGGCTGATTTAGAATATGTATAAAGAACAACAGGTGTGGAATGTGGGATATGTAAATCTGCCAGAAGATATAATAACCACTGTAGCTCACAAGTAGTATATGCTATAGCTCTATACTCTGCTTCAGTTGATGACTTGCTCACTGTAGGTTGTTTCTTTGATCTCTAGGAAATTAATGAATCTCCCAAGTATATAGCATATCCAGTAACACTTCTTCTTGTTTGTAAGCACCTAGCCCAATCTATCTGTGAATGCTTTAAGTGTAAGATCTGATTTGGAAGATAACAAGATCCCTTGTCCTGGTGTTGATTTTAGATATCTCAACAATCTGTGTGTAGCTGCAAGATGACCTTGAGTAGGTTTAGACATATGCTGTGTCAATGTCTGTAAACTATAAGAAATATCTGGTCTGGTGATTGTTAGATATAAAAATCTCCCTATAAGTCTTCTGTATTGGGATGGATCTTCAAGCAAATCTGTGCTATCCATGAAGCTTTGCTGAGAATCCATGGGTGTAGTATTTGGCCTGCAACCAATGTAACCTGTGTCAGTCAAAATGTCTAAACAGTATTTTCTTTGATACAATGTAATTCCATTATCATTTCTGGCCACTTCAATGCCAAGCATGTATTTCATGACTCCAAGGTCTTTTATTGTGAATGCTTTATGTAAATGACCCTTCACAGCTTGTATTTCCTGCAAACTGTCACCTGTTAGTAATATGTCATCTACATAACAAGCTAATGCAGTGAAACTAGTGTCAGTTTTCTTAACAAATAATGAAGAATCAGATATACACCGATGATAACCAAAAGAAATCAAGCTTTCAATTAGCTTGAGAAACCATTGTCTACTAGCTTGTTTTAAACCATACAAGCTTTTATTTAACTTGCACACCCTGCCATCATCACAATAACCTGGTGGTGGTGTCATATACACCTCTTCATCCAAGTCACCATGCAAAAAAGCTGTGTTAACATCAAGCTGGTGTAAGTGCCAAGATTTAACAGCTGCAATAGATAACAAAACTCTAACAGTGGTTAGCTTTGTAACTGGACTAAAAGTATCAAAATAATCTAGACTAGGTTACTGAGTATATCCTTTTGCAATTAATCTTGCTTTATATCTCTCTAAAGTGCCATCTGACTTGTATTTAATTCTGTAAACCCACTTGCAACCTATGCAAGTCTTGTTAGGTGGCGTAGTCAAAACTCCATGTTTTGGTCTGCTCAAGAGCCTCTAACTCTTTTCTCATTGCTTCTTGCCATTCTTTATGAGGAGCTGCTTGCTTATATGTCCTTGGCTCAGTTAACTGAGAAATGGCAGCAGTGAAAGCTCTATATTCTGCAGATAAAGATGAACAAGCAAGATAAGCAGAAATAGGATAGGAAACTCCCTGAAAAGATTGAGTTTCATAATCAGTCACAACTATATTGGCATTATGTCTGTGATTTAATGAAGGTGGTAAGTGCACATCATAGACTTTTAAATAAGCTGGTGCAACTCTAGTTCTGACTGGTCTGTGATTTTCAGTTTGAATTACTTCAGACTGTAAAACTTCAGGCTCTACAATTTGTCCTGCATCATCCATGATTGATTGTTCTTCATGTACCTGTTGCTCAGTATAATCTTCTGCAAAATTCTCAACAATATTGTTAGTAGAATGCGCAGGAGTATCATGTATGTCATAAATAACAGGTGATGTGGAAATAGGATTGTTAACATCATAAACACAAGGATCAACTGTTGAGACTATATGCTGAGTAAGAACAGGTTTAGAAACATGATAAGGAAATGTATTTTCATAAAAAATTACATTTCTAGAATTCAAAACCTTCTTACTAGATAAATCATACAGTTTGTAACCTTTAATGCCCAATGGATATCCAATGAAAATGCATTTAGCTGCTCTTGAATCAAGCTTCTTTCTGTGAGCTGTCAATGTACTAGCATATGCTAAACACCCAAAACTCCTGAAATTTGAATAGTCAGGATCAGTATTGTATAACATGTAAAATGGAGACTTATTATTCAATATAGGAGTAGGCAATCTGTTTATAATATAAACAGCTGTAGAAATACAATCACTCCAGAAATCTAATGGAACATTAGACTGAAACATGAGAGCTCTTGCTATCTGAAAAATGTGCTGGTGTTTTCTTTCCACTAATCCATTCTGCTGTGGTGTTTCTACACAAGAAGTTTGATGTATAACACCTGTATTGTGATAAAAATCATGCATTAAAAATTCAGTGCCATTATCTGATCTTAAGCATTTCAACTTCTTCTGAAACTGAGTGGAAATCATATTATAAAAGTGTGTAATGAAATGCTGTACTTTTGATTTGTGTTTGAGAAGATAAATCCATGTGCATCTGCTAAAATCATCTACTATGGTTAGAAAGAATTTATGTCCTTGATATGAAGGGATAGCAAAAGGACCCCAAACATCACAATGAATCATGTCAAAGATACAATTTGTATTAGAAATACTGACAGGAAACTGTAATTTCTTCTGTTTTGCAAAATGACAGATATCACAAGGTTTTATTTGTTTACAGTAATCCTTCAGTACAGAAATTTGTGAAATACATTTGTGAGAAACATGACCAAGTCTAGAATGCCATAACAAGGAATTGTTTACAGTAGAAGAATTAGCAGATTGCTTTACATCAATACAGGATTTATTTTCTATGACACAAGAATCAGAAATGGTATTGACATGAGGTAAAAAATCTGTGAAATTGAGCTGATATAATCCTCCTTTCTCTTTAACAGTAGTGATCACACTGGAAGTTTGTTTGTCCTGTAACACACAGTCATCATCATCAAAAATTACTCTGCAACAAGAATGCTTAGCCAAGTGTGAGATAGATAACAAATTGTATGTGAAATCAGGTATATATAAAACATTATGCAGAATAATACTAGTGGTTAGCCTGACATCACCAACTAAAGTAGCAGAAGTAAAGTGATTGTTAGGTAAATTTATGATTAATGATACTGGGGTTGGAGGTTTGTAAAAAATATTTGGATCACAGATCATATGATCACTTGCCCCAGAATCTATAATCCATAAATGAGCATTTTTACCAACATTTGCATTTAAGCAAAAATGTGAACCTGCTGTAGCATCTTCGAAATAGTTAACTCATCGTAGAAACGGTTATTCAGCTCAGAGAAGACGATCGATACAGAATCAATCGACACAACAGAAAACAATCAGAGAATGCGGAAAAATTCTTCAAGATCGAAAGATCAAAACTGGCGTTTTGATGAAATCAAACTGATAACATATCAAGAAAACAATAGTTTGAATATAACTGACATAGATGAGCAAGAATTGCTCAATCTATGTTTTGAATTTACATTGAAAATGAATGAAATCAGCTCATAAAACTAATTGAGCTCAATAGCTCTGTTTAAGTAGCTGAAGAAACTAACTAACATTATAACCGTTCAGTACAACAATTAAAACACAAGGTATAAGTCGTGTTTCAACTTATTTTATAAAACGTAAAGCAGGAAGTGACGCTTTTGCGTCTTTCTTCATTTCTTTCTTTTCTTCTGTTCTTCTCTTCTGTGTACAAAATCATGTAAATACATGATTTTGTCCTTCTTCTTCTATGATCCTTTAGAGCTACTGTTCCGGATCTGTTAGATGCTACCATTGTTAGTCCGAAGCAACAGTAGCTCTGCCACTTCTTTGTTCGAGCCAGCTTTGTCACTATGCTGCTTTTTGTCTCGTGTTTCGAGTTCCGTAATTGCTACTTTGGATCTGTTTAGTTTAATTGCTGCTCCGCCACCTGAGCTTCAGTCCGCCGTGATATCAGCTTTTATTAATGCACTCAATTCTTCATTTTCGAATTGAACAAGCAGTCGACTTCGTGAGTTGCCTGGTGGATCGGAAGCTTGATTCTAGAAGCAGTTTTGTGGAACTCGGAGCGATCGGGAGTGAGTGAGTTGGTCCGGAGCTTAGGAGTTCTTGAGTTTTGCTCTTGTGTGTGTCTGCTTCTCCTTCTTTTCTGTTCCGGATCTGGTTGGGGCAGATCGGTTCGGATCTCTGTTCCGGCTTCGAGTTCTATTCGTGGTCTTACAACGAGGAAGTGACGATGCACAGTGAGTCGAATGCGGTGATCAAAGCGAGGTGGTTCTGTTGCTGGATTTTATTTTGGCGAGTGGTGAGGTGCTTTTTTGATGAAATGGGTGGTAGGGAGATTGGTGCGCCATGAATGGGCCTACAGATTTCGTGGCTAGTCTGGAGAAAATTTTGTTCAGATGATTTCTTCCGGAAGAGTAGCACCTTACTGGAGTAGTTTCAGGCTTTCAGCAATGGATTCTTCCACCGCCATAGTGTCCAGATCAGTTTCAAATATGAATCTGGATCCGTCAGATCTGAAGCTAGTGCTCCGATCCGGGATCTTTCATTCCGGATCTGTTAGTTACAGCCAACAGAGCTTCTTGGCCCGAAGCGCATTTTGTCCCATCGCTACTCCGCCACCGGAATCCGAACCTGCTTCTGTTTGAGACGCGTCAGAAGATTAATAAGAAGTATTCGCTGGCGAAGAAGACGATCGCAGCAATGCAGGTTGATTCGGAGGACTCGTACAGCAGCATCAATCGAAGAGTTGCAGGTAACAAGTTACCGAGTCCGGATCTGCTGCTTTTTGATCTCGTATCCGGATCTTGTCGGAGTTACTATTCGAGATTTAGTTGTTTTGCTGTTTGAGATATGCATGGATCCGCCATGTTAGCCCCGAATCTCTGTTCCAACTTGTTTGATCCGATCCGGGTTCCCATGTGCGAGGCGCTAGTTCGCTGTTTAGTCGAAGTGCTATGTTCCTAATCCGAAGCTGAAGCGCTCCGGATCAGCTCTCTCCGAGTTTTGCATCCGAACTCGAGATCCGAGTTTAGTAGCCATCACGGGAACTTCAGTCTGCTACGCCAGCTCGGAGCTTTTGGCATCCGGAGCTTCTCTGTTTCGGATCCGATTGTATCAATAATGGACGATCTGGAGGTTTTGCTGCTGTTAGAGGCTGCCGTGGCGTAGGTTGGGAAGAAGACGGAGACTTACGCCGTCGTGCTGAATGTGAGCCGGAGTATTACTGTTCCGGTTCTGTTGTTTAGTCCGAGACCCGTGATTCTGTTCCGTTTGCTTCTCCAAATCTTGTTGCAATTTTTTTTTTTTTTTTTTAAGGTGTGACATTGGCCTGGCTCGGATTAGCCATCTCAATCCGGAGCTGCCGCTACAGATGGCACAAGGTCGGAGAGGAAGGTCGAACTGTTTCGCCAGTTTCGCTCGAGGCGCTGTAGTCCGAGGTAGTTTCTCAGAGAAAGGGACAAGCTCTTCATTTTCTTGTCCGCTAATACTCCGAAGGAGTTCTTTGAGTCCTGTTCTCTGTTTCGGTTTCTCTTATCGGAGCTTCAGTCCGAATCCACCATTCTTAGCTTTTTCTGGATCTGGGTTCCATCTGTTGTTCGTGGTCCGGACTGTCCAAGTTCTCTGTGCCGTTGCAGCCCGAAGGCGCTCAGTCCGAACCTGTCATAGTTCCGAGTTTACTACAGTAGACTATTCCGATTGAGCCCGAAGCTAGTTATGGGTTTTGATCAGGTCCGAATCTCAGCAGTCCGCTGTTCGTAGTTGGTCTGGATTTGCCGATTTTTTGATCTTGCTTGGGGCTAGCGATTTGGATCTGTCTTACTTTTGTTCGAAACTCCGGCTCGGATCTCTGTCCGAGGCTACTGTTCAATCCAAGCGCTCTTTGTGTTGGATCCGAAGCTGTGGATCCCACCTGTTGCTCTTCTCCTTTTGTGTTTGAAGGTTGATGTTTGTCTCCACTATTGAATTTGAATGTATATAATAACCTTAGGAGATTAACATGCTGTTTTCCACCTTTGATGATAATAAAGATGATTTTCTTTATCAACACCTTCACTTTCTTTCTGACTCTTGTCCAAATGGTAGCGTGCTTTGCTTGTTTTACAATGTCTCCTTCTAGTCTATCTTGGTAGCTCCCGCGAGCTTTTGCTTTTGAAGCTTTGGACTTGGTGTCTGTGGACTTTGTCGTCATCCATATACGATGTCTTTGGCATAAGGAGGTGACGTACTACCCTTGACTTTATCATTTAGACATGTGTGTAGGTACTATATCATGCCGCGTGGACTATATAGTTCCATCTTACCTTCAATGGGCACATAGGTTAGGACCTATGCCGTCCTGAGTAGACTCTTAGCGATGGTGTAGTAGTGCTTCGGAAGAAGATTTGAGCCTACTTGTCCAAGCCAAGACCACCTTTTATTAGCTACTTAGTAGGATTGACTTAACCCCGTTTGTACATTCGAGGGTCTTTTGTTGTGAGGCTTCCGACCCGGAGTTTGTCTGATCCTAGGCTAGTTTCGGACGTTAGGCTTCCCTTTGTCTGTTTATTCAGCAAGAGGGATTGGATCGATCGAGTAGGTGCGAAGGGGCATAGGATAGATATGCTTTTTCTAAGTGGGAAGGTCCGAGAGAGGACTTCCTAACGGACGAGAGTCCGTGTGAGAGGAGAACTCATCCATCCGTAAGAGGGATGGGGTGTTATCTTTTTATAACAACCATTTTTTCGGGATGGTCCGAGAGAGGACATCCGAACAGACGAGAGTCCGTGTGAGAGGATAACACATCCATCCGTAAGAGGGATGGGGTGTTATATTTTTTCGACAACCGATTTTTTGGGATGGTCCGAAGGAGGACATCCGAACGGACGAGAGTCCGTGTTATGCCGAAACGGTCAGGCTTATATTGAAGTACTTATGCCGAGACGTTCGGGCTTATATTGAAGTACTTATGCCGAGACGGTCGGGCTTATATGGAAGTACTTATGCCGAGATGGTCGGGCTTATATAATTTCGTGGGTGTCGAACACCCTTATTAATCGGAAACATGTCCTTGACGAATCATGTACGCTTGTATAGTAATTGAAGCATTGATAAATAATGTGTGCGTGCATGATGAATGAATGAATGAATGAATGATGCAATTGATGTGAATGTATGGTAAATGATGATTTCAAGTTAAGTCAGAATACTTACTTTTTCATTGAAAGATGTAGAGCATTATTTTCGGTTCTCCGTTTTAAGAGATGCCAGCGAAATTGGAGATCGGGATTCGAAATAAACAAATCTCAACCTTTGAAAGTATCTCCTAGCTTTTAAGCTTATGGAGTTGGCCTCACTTTTGCTTGTGCAGCAAAAGGTGTAAGATGCTTGTCCTAGCCACTCTGGTGGTAGGAGACTTGTCCTAGCCACTTTGGCGTTGGAGACGGTCCTAGCCACTTTGGCGGTAGGAGGCGGTCCTAGCCAAATTGGTAGCAAGTGTCGGATGTTTGGAGAATGATGAGTGTCTTACTTAGTTGACCCGGAGGACATGGTTCGACCTTAGGACGCGGTGCCTAAGACATGATCGAGGACACGCTCCGAGGAGATAGTAAGAACCTGGTCCGAAGGTATGGTGAGAACTTGGACCGAGGGCTTGGTAAGAACCTGCTCCGAGGATCTGGTGAGACATTGCTCCGAGGAGATGGTAAGAACCTGCTCTGAGGACTTGGTGAGAGCCTAGTCCGAGGAGACGGCCTGGACCGAGGACTTGGTGTGAGCCCGGTCCGAGGAGATGGTAAAAACCTGGTCCGAGGCCATGGTATGAACCTGCTCTAAGGAGATGGTGAGGACCTGCTCCGAGGAGATGGTGAGGACCTGGTCCGAGGCCATGGCAAGAACCTGCTCTGAGGAGATGGTAAGAACCAGGTCTGAGGACATGGTGAGCACACGTCCGAGGCGACGGTGAGAACTGGCTCTGAGGAGATGGTGAGGACGTGGTCCGAGGCCAAGGTAAGAACCTGCTCCGAGGAGATGGTGAGGACCTGCTCCGAGGAGATGGTAAGAACCGGGTTCGAGGAGATGGTGAGGATCTTGTCCGAGGCCACGGTAAGAACCTGCTCCGAGGAGATGGTGAGGACCTGCTCCTTGGAGATGGTAAGAACCGGGTCCGAGGAGATGGTGAGGACCTACTCCGAGGAGATGGTAAGAACCGGGTCCGAGGACATGGTGAGCACACGTCCGAGGCGACATTGAGAACTGGCTCCGAGGAGATGGTGACGACCTGGTCCGAGGCCATGGTAAGAACCTGCTCCGAGGAGATGGTAAGGACCTGCTCCGAGGAGATGGTAAGAACCGGATCCGAGGACATGGTGAGCACACGTCCGAGGCGACGGTGATAAGCTCAAATTATACTCTAAAAAGCAATTAGAGAATAAACTGTAGTTGTAGACTAAATCCTAACTCGTGATCGATCTCTAGGGAATTAATTAAGCTACGTAGCAGTGAGAGTAAACAGATACTTGCGAGTAACAGTTTGATTGAAGGTTTGGTTATACTTCTAACTAATTTATCTAAACCTAAGATTACGATCAACATTGAGAGAAAGATGAACACAGTAGCAAGATCCAATTATGCTAATTTGAACTAGGGATAACACTCATATTTGTCACACGGTTGTTGTACAGAAAATCAATCAATTCGATTCAATCAATTGTTCTTAGAAAATATTATACTGGAGAAATCGTGAGTCGTCAATTCACGATCCTTAAACATGAACAATTTACAGAATTTAATACGGACTTATCGAATTGAAGGTTTTTACGAAGATTTTATACGAGACTAACCTATATGAGTGTGCTTTGATAAACCCTAGAATGAATATGCATAATCTTCACATACTACTGTATTCAAAGGTGTTTAGCTACTCATACTTGATAATTGCATGCAAAGATTCATGGCAATAATCATGTGAAACATAGATGATAAACTCGCATGCAATAACATACAATTCAATCGATGAGAATAAAGAACGAATTGTAAAGAAGAAAGCAATAGAGAAATTGTTAGAACTGTAGGACCGGGATTGGTACTTCTGGACAGTTTTGAATGATGTTGACTATTGATGTTGAGTCAACACCGTTACGACAACAGTGAACAATGTTCAACTAAACTACGACAATAGTAAACTGTAATCGACAGAACTCAATAAAGTGCAGCGGAATAAAACTGAACACAAAGATTTCTCAAGCCGGTATATAAAGATACCGACGGTGCCGTAGGCAAAATTTCTACTAAATATGAAAATTATAATTACAAAAAGAAGTTTAATTCAATCACAAACGATTGATTAAACTTACAGAAAACTAGACCTAGAACAGATAAGAAAAACCTATTCTAGGTCAATGATACTAGAGTAATTCTCAATCTTTAGAGAACACTCACAAGTAAACACCGAGGTAAAGGTCTAGTAAAGCAAGACGCCTAAAACATATAATCTTTGTTCTTCAAAGGCAATCGGCAATCTTGCAACGCCTCCTCCTTCCCATATATATAGTTGCGGAACCTCACGTCCAGGAAGAAAGAAGTCGACAGCAGGCCCAAGTCTAAACCAACTTGGATTCTATGGTGAGGAAACTTCCTTTGATGTATTAATGGTATAAGGAGTCTTCTAGATATCAATCTCTTTAAATCTCACTTTCCTTATAGCATCAAATTCTTCCTTGAACAATATGGCAGCTTCCTTCTTGCATTATGCCTCTTATTTTCCTTTTTGCTACAGTGCCCGTTTTGCAACAGTAACTGCTACATTGCCTGCTATAGTAACTGCTACAGTGACGTTTTGGTATAGTGTGCTACAGTGCCCATACTTCTTCACATTGGTTTTTGGATAAGGAAATCTTCTGTATATAATATATCTTGAGAATCTTTATTTCCTTCTTTCTCTCAATGTGCCCATGTATTAACAAACTCTTTCCTTCTTTATTTAGATTGCATTCCTTGTGTCCAAAGCAAATCAAACTCTTCCCTGAATTATGTTTCCAGCGCCCAGATCTTCCAAACTACGTTTGGATTCTTTCCAGCTCTTCCAGATTGCGTTGGGTTTCTTCCTTCCTTGAGGCCCAAGCTAACCAATCTTGATCCATTAAGCAATGTTGAAGCCCAACTTGTTATTTCCTACAAAATATCCATAGAAAAACAACTACAATTGTCGAACCGTTTAATAAACGAAGAAAGGCCGAATTAACAAAACAAGTGCAATATAAAATGCACTTTCAGAAATCAATACCAATAATCCTGATGAATAAAAACAATGAATAACCAAGCTCCAGAGATGTCTCAATGTTAATGTATGGCTCTGGGAGCTTTTCTCAAACTAGGTTAAAAGAAGTATGAAAGAAAAAGAACCAAAATTCTAATCTAATAAGGAAAATAAAATTAATTCTGCGTCACTCGTCGCGGCGGAAGAAATAGCTCGCTGCGGCGAGCCTTCTTAATCGCTCTGTATATCCAGCTCGCGTAATCTCACTGCGGCGGACCAATTCTCCACATGTAGCTTCAATATTCAAACAGAGCATCACTGCTAAATCTGGCCATGAGCCATGCCGAACTTCCAATGCCAAGTCAGAAATCTGGCAGTAGCCATGCTAACCGACTTGTCTTCATACGGCTCAAAAGATACAGATTTCTACAAAACACAAACAAAACACCAAAGCGTAAAAACGAACTAAAAAGACTACAAAACTAAAGACAAAGACTCACAAAGACCGCTAAAAAAGACCAAATGAGACGTTAGAATATTGTCTCATCAAAATCCCCAAACTGAACCTTTGCTCGTCCCCGAGCAAACACACTAGACTCTGAACAATGTAAACAAACAAGAGTCAAATTCCCAAGCGATCAAATCTACCATTGAAAACATTAAATTCACAAGATGCAAAAATTTTGTTCTCAACCTAACCTTGGCAGAAATAGTAGGCAGGTAGTCAGACACGATCGTTTCTCAAGTAAATAACAATTAAGTCTAACCCCCTAGTCCCTCACAGGTGTATAAAGTGTATCACTCACTCTCATGGAAGTATCCATATAGGGTATAGCTCAAAAAATAAACTGGGAAGATGACTTTCGTCACAAGGATGCCTCAAATATCTTATGCTATTGTACTCGTCTCATTGAGTCGAAAGGGACTTTGGCACATGACTGTATTCCTCCAAAAAATTCGAAAAAACTGGAACTGCTCCCTTCATCCATTTCAAAACAACATCAAATCTCATAATGCTTATTGAATTCAATGCGTACACCGGGCTCTTTTAATCTCAATTTTTGCGGTGTACATTTATCAAAGTCCGCACATTTGTGCGTGTCAGTTTGGCATACGCGCCATCAACCCTCACGGACATATGGCTTTTAAAGGCCATGCCAGTATATAGGTAGTATTTGAAACACGCCTAAGACGACTAACAATGATCAATAAAGACCATAGATCCACCTCGAGATTCAAATATCATAAATTAAGGGAACAGTAGATAGATTTCCGCAGCACAATTATAACGGCTCATAACATCCATAGTGAATAATCCTCTCCCCAAACCAGTTCGACAGAACGGGGGAAAATAAAATTCTCAAAGTAAAGCATGCCGTTCGTCATCCGCAATGAAACTAAGTACACATAAGTATGAAAAGGCGCAAGTAATGCGTAAAAACTTGCACTTCCCAGGAGATCCCACAATAACAGGTGCCGGTACACTATTTTTTCTTCAGCTAGGCTCCTTACAGGCTTTTGGACTGCAGGGCTAACCAGACTTGCTATTTACAAGAGAAACGACCTTGCAGGATTAAAAGCCTACTACACTACTTCTAGCTAGACATTAAACAAAACATAAGCAGCAAGAGAATTTACCATTCACAATAGACGTTCGACTTGGTAATTGACTCAGACTTACCACAAGAGAAAATAAAAGTGTTAACATCCATACTGGACTCAACTGGAAAGGAAATATATAACTAACACATAAAGGTGGCTAACCTACCACCACAGTCACATAACAAAAAACAAGTGGATAACATACCACTTAAACAGAATACATAAAAATAAAAAAATAAAAAAAACAGAGTACGAAATAGAGTACAAATGTCAGAAATAGAGTACAAAACGAGACAACTTTAGCTAAGGATACAGTCGACCACCTCCCCAAACCTAAACAAGTGCTAGTCCCTAGAAATTAATAGTGTAAGAACGACTGTATAGAATGACCAACCATAGTGTCTTGGCAGGGGTGATCAGGTGGAGCCAGAAGGGCCACCACCGAAGCGCTGCTCCCAGAAATCCTGCTACGCCTTCCATAGTGCCTCCTGCCTCTCCAAGTGCTCAAGCTCCTGCTGCTCCCTAGCCTCAGCTCTCCTCTCTAACTCTCCTCCTATCGCCGGTAGTGATCCTCAATGCGGGATTACTGGTCCTCGATCCGGGCATATTGTGTTCTCGCCACTCAAATCATGCTCGATCTGTCGAAGTAATGCTGAAAGTTAGAAGGGCCAGGTGGAGGTGGAGCGGGTTGCTTTGCACTATCATCGGAGCCCCTGATAGGAGTGGGATGACGGCCAAGGATGACTCTGGCACTAGATGATTTCAGAGCTCCTTTGGGTTTCTCGGAGCCCTGAATACCGGGAACATTGAAGGTCCAGCAGATGTTGGTAATAAGGCATGGAAAACCGAGCAGACTGCCTTTAGCCTTCCGGGACTGAGCCTCCGCCATAATGATGTCTATGGCATCAACAAATTCCCCTTCCATGATCGCACGAATGAGGCGGGCTTTGGGAGGGGTAAGGGTGGTAAAATGTGTGTTGGGGGTCAGATTATACTGTACGAGATGTTGCCAGAGGCAAACCTCTGGCTGGAGGAAGTGGGTGGCTATGGTGGTTTTGGTCCTGTGGTCCTCCAGATCGGTACCAGGTAGAAGGACGAACTCGGCTAAGTCCCTATCAAACTGCCGGTTGTGAAAGTTTTCACCCCAGTGGCTGTACCGGTCGTCTTCGTACTAGAACACCCTTGATTGTAGGAATTCCTGGATACTCACAGGTGAGAACTGGACCCTGAAGCCACGAACTGTCATTACCCCATCAGCTAAGTCGTGGAGGCTGATGTAGAACTCCCGAACCAGCTTCGGGTCATAGGGCAGCTGCTTGCCGAAGAGCGTGCCCCAGCCTAAGTATCGGATCCTGGCCCAGAATCGGGCATAGACGGCATCCTCTAGCTCATCAAGAGCCAATTCCCGCTCGGGCCATGCCTTCCTAGGCTCCATAAAGTTCGCTTCCATAAAAGCCTTCGCCTCCGCGGACAGATGGGAGAACTCATCGACTGGACCGCTCAGACCTGCCGCGCTACTGGATTCGATTCTATAGCGTTTACTCCCTGTGGCTCTGCGAGACATAGTGCCTGCAAGAAAGGTGTTAGTGTAGAGCAATGGGGGTAGAAAACTACCTCCCCAAACCGATTCATGATCAAAGAGCCAGAAGCAACAAAAGAGCAAGGAACAGGGGATAACGTAAATTCCCCAAACCAACTCAAAATTCAATATCATGGCCAATGCAAGATTCAAATCAGTTCACAAGCATAGGGGCATTGATAATCATAGCAAAAGAGAGACAAGTTGGCAGGAATTGTCAAAAACGGGCAAGCATTGCACAAAATTGGAAGATACAAGGAAATTCCAAAATCAACGAGTACGGAATCCATGGATCAATCAAAATCGAACTACTACACCCAAGTAAGTACAACTAACGACGATCAACCAAATAATTCAAGTAGACTCGAAAAAATTAGGAAGAAAGAAGTTCAAGCCAATTTACCTTGTGAATCCAAAGAGTTGGATGGATAAAGCACAAAAACGGAGCAAGAATCGAAGAGAGGGGGAAAAAACCGTTAGATTGCAACAAGAATGGGGGAATTTGGTGGAGAATTGAGGGAGAAAGGTATGTTGGAGTGAAGAGAAGAAGTTAGACAGGAAAGATAATGGGGGGAAGTGGGTCGGTGAGGAAGAAGAAGAAGAGAAAAAAATTAAAAAAAAAACCTAGCTCGCCGCGGCGAGTTTTTACGAAACAACAGATTTAATTTTTTTTTTTTGTCGCAGCGGCGAAGAGAAGTCTCGCCGCGGCGAGTTTTCTTTATCGCAGATAAATATAGAATCGCAAGATCTCGCCGCAGCGAAGAATAAATCTCACCGCGGCGGGGATTTACGAGACAAAGAACAGGGGAAGGGAAAAGACGCTCGCCGCGGCAAAGCAAAAGGCTCGCCGTGGTGAAAACTTACGAAAGCACAAAAAGGATCAGGGAGACCACCTCGCCGCGGCGAGCAAGATGCTTCGCCGTGGCGAGAGTAAATTTTTTCGAAAAAATTTTCACTTGCATTGTTCAACCTCGCGTTGCAAGATCGAAGCTCCAAGCCTCAGCTAGAGTTCATGAGTTTCCTCGTGTGAGTGCAAAGGTCCCACTTTCCAGAGACACAATTAAACTAAAAACAAGCAAACCACATCAACAAATAGTCTAACAATATGAAATAACAAGCAAGTGTACGGAATGAAAAATCAGTCTACATGAATTGAAAAACAAAAAAGGGGCTTTTGTTTATAGTCGTTAGCTCGACTTCTTCCATGCTGGAGCTAATTGAGCTTGAGGTTACCAGCCTCCTCTGTCCCCATGGTCACTCGTGAGCGAGAGTAGGTGTAGAGTGGACCGGTGTGTGCTGCAATGTAATTCCTGGTGTCAACCTGTGCGGGAGAATATGATGTGGTGACGGCGTGTAACTCGCGTTTCTCGCCGAGAACCTGGATAGTACATGTACGGCCATAAAGATCGACTATCATGCGAGTAGCCTTGATGAATGGGCGCCCAAGAAGTAGCATGTCCTTGTCCATCTCTTTGATCTTCACCTGCGGTGACTCAACAACCACGAAATCAGTCATAAACACATCTCCTCCTATGGTTACTGGGACATCTTCAACAACTCCCATGCATTTGCTTCGAGTACCATTAGCCATGGTCACAAAGCATCTTCTCGGTTCTAGACCCTTCAGGTTGAGTTCCTCATAAGTTTCGAATGTCATCAAGTTAACTGCAGCTCCAGTATCAATAATACTTGTAACCTCAGAAGAACTGCCCATCCCGACAACCAATTCAAAACTGCTTGCATCACTAATGCTCTTCTCTTCCTTTTGGACCAACTGAGTTAGTCCTGCATTCGCCTTCTCTTCTGGAATCGTAGGACCAGATGTTATCACCCTTCTTGCTTCCTATGCCGGTGTTGCCTCAACTTGGGAAACCACCTTATCATGGTTACAAGTGCAAGTCGTAATAACGGTCTTAACTACTCCTGGCTTGTCAAAAGCTACCTCCACAGCAAGTATTCTGTTATTCTCGACAGTCGCGGGGAGTTTACCCTTCTCTCTTTGTTGGAAGGCTCCGACCAGGTCACCAAGAGTCTTCTCTAACCTCTTATGCGATTGCTCAATGTTTTCAAACCTCTAGTCATTCTTGGCTTGATTCCACTGTGCTTCTGCCCAGAACCTCTCTGATCTCTCCATGTGAGCTCTAATCTCCTGATCAGCGTTTCGCGGTGCATTAGTAGGCGGAGCCGGAAACTGCTGTGCTGGACCCTGTTGAAACGGAGCCTGTCGAAATGGAGCTTGTTGAACTGGAACCTGCTGTGGTGCATTCTCATAGAAGTTACCTCCATAGGATAAATTGGAACGGTCGGGGTTAAAGGGTTGCACCTTAGTGGCGCCTGCGTTCATTCCCGGATTTGGTTGCCAACCACCACATTGCCTGTTTTGCACCCAGCAAATGATCTCCGGAGTTGGGTTCTCCGCCATAATCTCAGGAAGTCTAACATACTTGCACCATGCCCGAAATTACGACACAGATTACACCTCTCGTTAACTGGAGCCACTGGTGCAGGGATAGTGCCAAGCATCCTCATCTCCTTAACCTGTTCAGCCAATTCAATAGTACTAGGGCCTGGTGTTTGCTCCACGGCTTTAGTTCAGCTCTCCTTGGTCTGCCTCTAGTTCCCTTGAGGTGGGAGATGGCAGCAAGCTTCTCAAAAGCCTCATTCAATGCAGCCGGAGATGCCGTAACGATAGAGCCATCCACGGTCATATCCACCATGTTCTGTGCTTCCCAATCGAGTCCTTCATAGAACTTGCGGCATAAATCCATCTCACTCAACCTATGGTGAGGGCATTGAGAGAGCAAGTTCAGGAATCGCTCCCTGGCCTCGTAAAAGCTCTCATCATTCATCTGCATGAACTTCTCAATCTGCACCCGAAGCTGCCTAGTCTTCTCCGCCAGATAGAACTTGTTCATAAAGGCCCTGTATAGATCATCCCAAGTAGCCAGAGAGCCTTCAGTTTGATTCAACAGCCAGCTCTTTGCTTTATCCTGCATACACATGGGAAATACCTTCTTCCTGATTTCCTCATCAGAAACTGTTACTGTGCCTACAGTAAGCGGAATCCTAGCAATCAGCCCCTCGAACTCCTTGAGAAACCGGATAACATACTCATTATCCATCCCATAATACTTAGGCATGTCATGGAAGTGATGAGACTTGATCTCCATGTTCCTAGCATTGTTAGAGAGCACAACAGCTGATCCCCCAGCCTTAATTTCACCAGGCTGCATATAGGTCCATAAGTGATCACAGGGGTCTCAACAGCACCATTGACTCTGGGAGTATTCTCGTTGACCTCACCCATTTGAACAGCGGCTAAGTTCTGTCTTCGAAGCTGATGGTAGTGTCTATCGATCTCGGGTACTAGAGGTTGCAAAGGTGTTCCTTGCGATCTTGTATCGGGCATAAAGCTGCAAAGGTTCTTCTACAAAATCAAAAACCTCGAAAAATATTAGTTTCTGTTAGTGTAGAAATCGCAGATAAGTAGAAAAAAAAAACAAATAAAATATTACACCCACACGCTACAGTAGGAATTAATTCCCCGGCAGAGGCGCCAAATTTGATAAGCTCAAATTATACTCTAAAAAGTAATTAGCGAATAAGCTGTAGTTGTAGACTAAAGCCTAACTCGTGATCGATCTCTAGGGAATTAATTAAGCTACGTAGCAGTGAGAGTAAATAGATACTTGCGAGTAACAGTTTTATTGAAGGTTTGGTTATACTTCTAACTAATTTATCTAAACCTAAGATTACGATCAACAATGAGAGAAAGATGAATACAGTAGCAAGATCCAATTATGCTAATTCGAACTAGGGATAACACTCATATTTGTCACACGGTTGTTGTACAGAAAATCAATCAATTCGATTCAACCAATTGTTCTTAGAAAATATTATACTAGAGAAATCGTGAGTCGTCAATTCACGATCCTTAAACATAAACAATTTAGAGAATTTAATACGGACTTATCGAATTGAAGGTTTTTACGAAGATTTTATACGAGACTAACCTATATGAGTGTGCTTTGATAAACCCTAGAATGAATATGCATAATCTTCACATACTACTGTATTCAAAGGTGTTTAGCTACTCATACTTGATAATTGCATGCAAAGATTCATGGCAATAATCATGTGAAACATAGATGATAAACTCGCATGCAATAACATATAATTCAATCGATGAGAATAAAGAACGAATTGTAAAGATGAAAGCAATAGAGAAATCAATACCAATAATCCTGATGAATAAAATCAATGAATAACCAAGCTCCAGAGATGTCTCAATGTTAGTCTATGGCTCTGGGAGCTTTTCTCAAAACTAGGTTAAAAGAAGTATGAAAGAAAAAGAATCAAAATTATAATCTAATAAGGAAAATAAAATTAATTCTGCATTGCTCGCCGCGGCGGAAGAAATAACTCGCCACGGCGAGCCTTCTTAATCGCACTGTATATCCAGCTCGCATAATCTCGCCGCGGCGGACCAATTCCTTTGCCGCGGCGAGTTTCAATCTTCAAACAGGAGCATCACTCGCTAAATCTCGCCACGACGGACTGATTTCCTCACCGCGGCGAGCCATGCTGGAACTTCCAATGCCAAGCTCGTAAAATCTCGCCGCGGCGAGCCATGCTAACCGACTTGTCTTCATAAGGCTCAAAAGACACAGATTTCTACAAAACACAAACAAACACCAAAGCGTAAAAACGAACTATAAAGACTACAAAACTAAAGACAAAGACTCACAAAGACCGCTAAAAAAGACCAAATGAGACGTTAGAATATTGTCTCATCAGACGGTGAGAACCGGCTCCGAGGAGATGGTGAGGACCTGGTCCGAGGCCATGCTAAGAACCTGCTCCGAGGAGATGGTGTTGACCTGCTCCGAGGATATGGTAAGAACCGTGTCCAAGGACATGGTGAGCAGACATCCGAGGCGACGGTGAGAACCGGCTCCGAGGAGATGGTGAAGACCTGGTTCGAGGGCATGGTAAGAACCTGCTCCGAGAAGATGGTGAGGACCTGCTCCGAGGAGATGGTGAGGACCTGTTCCGAGGCCATGGTAAGAACCTGTTCCGAGGAGATGGTAAGAACCGGGTCCAAGGACATGGTCCGACCCTATCCGGCCTTTGGGAGCCTAGGATATGATGCCTAGGACGTGGTACGATGATTGTCCCTAGGGCGTGGTCCTATCCTGCCTTCCTTGGATGATTTTCACTAAGTGCTCCACTGGCCTCATCTTCTTTTGCCTTTTCAAACCTTTTCAGGAAGAGGGTGATGATCCACCTAAGACTTGATGGAGTCATTGGGTAAGATTGGTTGCGAAGGTAAGAGCCTTCATGTTATCATTCAAACCATTGGACTCCAGCCGGCTCTCATACCTAGTCAGATGACCCTCGGGACAAGTATCACCATAGTATTTCTCGTGCGTCTTTAACATTTTTTCCAGAGTAGCGTTTTGAGTTTCTAAGGCCTTTTGTTGGAGGTAGATCTCTTCAGTGGCGAGCCTCTCAGCAGTCCTGGGATTGATTGCTAAATCTGGAGGAAGATCCTCAATTTGAACCATCGGGATACTTTCGGCCATGTGATCCCTTACTCTATGCTGAGGAGCCAGAAAGTGACTAGGACCTACTTCATCGGTCCTAGGCCTGACCGGACTTCTTTCGTGTTGGCCTCGGGATGCTACTGTTCTCCTATTAAGAAGGTTGCGATGATCTTCCTGTTTAACTTGTTCTCCTAATCTTTCCGAAATGGAGCGGTGTTCATTTCTAGATTGAGCCAGCTGAGCTTGCCAAAGAACTGCCAAGGGTGGAGTAGATTGAGGGGCCTAAACATTGTTAGAACCAAAGAATCTTTGAATAGTAGTGAGTAAGAGGCCAAACTGGTTCTCGCTCATCCCAAACTCACTTGGGCGAATGACATGCCCGTTTGGAAGAGTGAAGTTTCTTTCGAGAGGAGGACCATATGTTCCTGACGGAGGAACTTGTCCTTCAACTCAGAGTGCTTGAGTTCTTATTGGAGGATTAGCGGCTCTTTCCTCCTCTAGCAGTGCGACCCTCACTTGGATAGTCCATTGTGTTTCTTGAAGTGGCTCTTGCCACTCTTCCCCTCCGAGTGGGAGTTCTGCCTCTTTACCTTGGGGTCGGGCATCCCAACCGCAGTAGTGTTGGTTCCTACGGACCATCTTGTTCTTGTCATTACTGAAGAGAACGGATCTTTTTGTAAAGATTCCCACAGACGGCACCAAAATGTTGAGGGTATAAGTCCCCCAACCACTTAATGAATTTCCCTTGCTTTCCTTCACGCTAAGTACCTAGATCACCTTTGAGTAAGAACCACCTTGATTGTAAGAACCAAAGAGTAAGAGCCCGTAAGAACCGTCGTGCTGATAAGAGGCGATGCGTAAGGACCTGCAGAAGTAGCTTAGAGGGGGGGGGGTTAGGACCGTAGACCCGGTTTGCTAAGTGTCAAACCGGTCCGATACTTTACTCAAGAGAGACTGAAGATCTACTCTATATAATAGTCGGGAAGGTAAGAGTCCGGAAAGAAGGATTGACTTACATTGCATTATGAGGATATGTCCATATTTATTGGTTTCCCTTGAGAAAGGGAGGACTCACAAGATCGCGCCAAGTGTCAGGCTCAGATCGTGCCAACAATGCTCTATTAGGCCCATGGCCCAATGTCTTGATAGGCCTATGGCCCAATAGGTTGGTTCGGTTAGGACGTCCCGCTTAGGACTGTAGTCCGTGATTGAGCGGTTAGGACGTCCCGCTTAGGACAGTATATGAAACCATATCAAACCATGATCTGAAATACAAGAATATATTCAAAATGGAACATATATCATTCAATTACTGTTGAACTACTGTTCACATATTTGTAAAAAAAAAAAAAAGGAACATATAATGTTATTTATTCTATCTCTTTCTAAACCTCTCTTGATCTCTATCTACTTAATACCAGGTTCATCATCTCTTTTTTGCTCATCCGTAGCATTTAACTCAACATTCTTTTTCTTCGCCAGTTCTCTCGCTTCCCTCTGCTTTATCATTTCATGCAACAACCACCTTTAGTTAGACCACACATGGACCAGGCCAAGCCTGTTTCCAGTGTAGATCTCATTTCGGTCTTCATCATAGAAGAGAGCAGTAATATCCTCCAAGGCCTCTGAAATAGAGCTCGTAATCTTCAAAGCACGGATACGCTTTCTAGAATTGCAGTTTCTCCCATGGCAGTTCTTGTAGCAATTGCATTCTACGGTCGGTAGACTAGTGCTTGCCTTTATCTTCGCCAGGCACTTTCCTGTCAGTATATTACTAATGTTGATTGAACCAGCTGCATCAAATTAAACAGTTTAAGCTCAATAACACTTTTTGGCATTAAAAAGTATTGAATTCGCATTAAACATACCGTTTCCATCCGCAGATGATGATGTTTTGTCAGTATCAGATTTACAGTAAGAGATGATGAGGTCCTGATCACTGGTGATGCATATATTATTTGTGTTATGGTCAGGATGCAACAGAAGGTGGTCTTCAAACGATGTCACAAGCTCTCCTCTAAAGTTCCAAACGACAACCGTGCTTTTTCTGAATGTCAGAAAAAGTTGATTTTCATATAGAAATTTAAAAGCTGATGGGGTCATAAACTCAGTCTTGCTAACTTCTGTTACCTCTGAATTGCGGACCTACATTAAATTCAACAGGATATTCAAGATATATATATATATATATATATATATATATATATATATGTATATATATATATATATATATATATACATATATGTATATGTACATGTACATATATGTACATATATATGTATATATATGTATATGTATATATGTACATATATGTACATATATATGTATATATATGTATATGTACATATATACATATATATACATATATATATATATATATATATATAGATATATATATATATATATATATATATATATAGTCATACACTTATAGAAAAAATATTATATATTGGTCCACAAATATATATATATATATATATATATATATATATATATATATATATATATCTATATTTGTGGACCAATATATAATATTTTTTTCTATAAGTGTGCATGACAATGAACTTACATTCAAGAACTGAAGGTTCTCGTTATCTTGTTTGACGAGAAGCTTTTCATTAAATTGTTCAATGAAATACACCTTCTTATTTATGTGAAGGAGGTGAGTAAAAGTCTTCAGCACAGTCCCGTCTTCAATCGAGAGAATTGTAAGAGGAACAGTACTATGGGTCTTATAAAATATCAGCAGCATGATCCCTGGACTGTTCCAAAATACAGCATATGTACATATATTAGCAAATAAATAGCATATATTAGTATTGAAATTTTATTTCCCCAGGGTCAAAATATCACTACTTGCGGGCATAACGAGGTGGGATGTGTAGAAAAACTCGTGCGCAAGCTAAGTGTGTGTACATTGTGTTCAACATTAACATTGAATTTGTGCAAAAATGTCCTTTTCGCGGCCCGGCCCCATGACATCTTATCCCATCAGATCACATCCTTAATGTTGCACCTGGCTTGCCCTCAAAGATAGAATTTTTTTAATAATAATAATAATGATAATAATAATAATAATGATAATAATAATAATAATAATAATAATAATAATAATAAAACTACTACTACTAGGACTAATAATAATAATAATAATAATAATAATAATAATAATAATAATAATAATAATAATAATAGATGACAACGACGACGATGACGACAACTGTAACATCCCACATTGGTTAAAAACCGAGCATACAGAAGCAAGCATCACATGCACATATTTAAATAAGATATCAAAACTGAATTTGATTAATACTTACTTATCCTGAGCAGAATATGTAAGGACCTTCCCATTCACATCGTCAAATTCCACAAAACTAGGCCACTTCAATGATTCTGTTTCAAAAAGTAGGAAACCTGCATCTGGATCACCCCTTCTTATGTATCTGAAACAGTTCAAAATAGAGACAGGAGTATGAGAATGAAGCGAGGACCAAAAGAACAATATACAAATAGGTGGTTGGTTATGTGATGGTATCACGTACTCAATCCTTGTGGTTCTGCATTTTAAGGAACTGAAATGGTCTGAAGCATAGACAGAAACAGTGATGAGTGAATCATTGTTTTTGTTGTAAAATAAGCTCTGGATCACTTCATCAGCACTGATATTGAGGAAGCATCTCCTCTCATTAGTCTCTGCATGAAAAGGTAACATCCATTAGCACTTCTCCTGCCAAATATTATACCACACATAATTTGTAGGGTAATGAAGTTTCACTTGATATAACTTTACCCAGGCTAAAGGCTGCACACACACCGTTTTGACCAAGAGCAAAAACAATATCACAGGCTGCAACTATCTCAATAATTTTAGACCTTTCCCTCATAAAAGGCAATGACTCAACATCAATTCCCTTGGGGTCATAAGTATCGTATTCCTCCTGATTATCATCAAACATAAACTTGGTTAGTAAGGAAAGCAGGCATAGAGAAATTAAATGAAATAAGTTTTCTCACTACGCGAAAGTGAGAAAATCACTCCAAAAAGAGAACAACTTAAAATAATGAATGAATGAAAAAGTAATACTAAAGATCTCCAATACAGCGCACTGACACAAACACACACATACATTGTCAAAGAGAGAGGGGTGGGTAGGGGTGAGTGGAGATGAAAAGGAAATAGGGAAGACGTTTTAAGAGACCAAAAACTAAAAAATGCACGAGAAAGGTCATTTTGATATTAGGAAATGGAAATATGCACCAGGACAGGAAATATTAGTCTAAACTCTACACTGATTGGCAAGGGTTAGATAACAAGATCTATATTGTTTTACTCAATTAGAGTGAACGTAGATTAGTTATGAGAAACATGGAAGACATCTTTCCCTGCCTTATCCTGCTTCCTGACTTTCAAAACACTAAATAGGGTCCGAACTGTTGTTCAACTTTTGGTTTCAATTGTCAATCTATCCGTCTGCGAAAATAGACAAAGAAAAATTCACCATCAAATTAAAGTATGTTAACAACTTGGTGTTGGTGAGGATACTCAGATATACTTCACTTATTTCTTAAACAGGACCCGTTTGGAGAAAATTCATAAGTTTGCTACGAACCAGTCATCCATGTTATTCTTTTTGTAATATTCTTATCATTTTGTGACACCACTTCCTGGTTAAAAAAGAAAGAACATGTCTTAATTTAAAAATCACAAGTTGGACACATTACGAATTGATAAGGTCAAGATATTAATTACTCTCAGTTTCCGTTTTTAAATATTTATCCACCAGGCGAATCCAACTAGTTAAAGAATATAACAAAATAAAACACATTACCAGAATAATTTAATTTTGTATTGTTTTTCTCTAAACCCATTACAAAATGCCAGATGATTTACAACACCATAAATGCTAGTACGTTACAAATGCACAAGATCGAGATGTTGACAACTCTTTCAGATTTTTTGTTAAATCTTTGAATCACCGCAGGAATCCAACAAGAAGTTAGAATACGCCAAAACATATTATTTCAGATAATGACCAATCAATTTTTCCTTTTATTTGGCTAAACCCATAAAACATTGCCAGATTATTTAGAACACCATCACCATGCTGCAGTCCCTTTGCAGATGGAAAATTTCATGTACTACATATTTCTGATACAAAGATCTATATACAAGCAAATGCAAGAATTTCAGTTTAAATCTACACAAGTGTCAGCATTATTATAAAAAGAAATTCATGAAGACCAAGTAAGCATCATACCCTTTATTCCATCTCACTCAATAAACAAAACCTAGTATTTTACAAATCATTGAAACCCACAAACAAGACAAATGTAATAAATAAATTTATTGATAGATAAGTGATCAACCTGCAGCCGGATGTTGCAGAAACGCTCCTCAGCATGACTCATACTGAAAGCACGGTGAGACTTAGATGAAATCTCTCGACTCTGTAGCTTCTTCACACTGTTTATAGGCCCAACATATACGCGTTGCTTCTTATTCTCTACAGTTCTTCGACTAGTGCACGACCGTGGACTAGCGGTTATTCTCCTTCCATCCATTTCAGCTATTAACACAAACCCTTTTTTTTTTATAGAAATTGGAAAGACAAACAAAAACCCTGTTCAAGAACTAGTCAGGGAAATTTGACAACACAAGTGGAATTGTACACATTGATGAAAATTTGAGTTGAACAAGAAACCCTAAAATCTCTGGACCAAGAAGGAAAAGTATTCTTATACACCACCGCTCACGGTCCAGAGACTAATTTATCCTTGTCTTATTCTTCAATACACAATCTATATGAAATTACAACAACATCATCATCATCATCATCATCATCGGTGGCTTATATATACTGGCAAAGAACATAGCAAAGGCTTTTGCTTTGGTCTCAATAAATGCCTTCATCACACAATCTGGGTTTGTGTATATATATGGAAGGAAAAAACTTACAAGAGGGTCAAACTTTAATATTAGGTAGTAAAAATACATTGACTAAATAGTGCATTTCTAGAAAAAGATTTGGAAAAAGGAGAAAAAAAATAAATATATTGTAACCTCATTATACTATTTTTTCGTATCCATATCCACAGTTTCATATTTTCTCATTGAACAAAATGCATACTTGGGTTAATTTGAGTATTTTATGATCGGTTTTTCAAGAGTATTACGTTATGTTGGAAGTATGATATGTAAGATGTCAGATTTTTTTTGAGTTGCAATGAATTAGATTATTTTTTGAAGTTAACAACGGTTTGTTTGTAACTATTGGTAATGATAATGTTCTAATATTGTCGCGGGAGAAAGTTTCTGTGCGAAGTTTGAAATTGTGGTGTGCGCAGTAATCTTAGTAATCTAAAACACTCCATATGTTGGAATTGAGAACGTGGTGATCGAAATACATTTTCAATTGTTTTCGTCCACATTTCATTTTGTAGTTTGTGGTAATTAATATGGGCATGATTTCAATGAAAAACAATCGGCGTTTAAATTTGTCGATATTGGCGCGAAAAAAATATATTTATTAATTTATATTATATGGTCAATATCAATCAAATTAATGCACAAACACATATTTGGAATATATATTTGTTTTCTATATTAATACCTCTAATTGCACTCCCTTTGCTACCTATTGTGTAGGTTGTCTGTTAGTTTACAAATTGTACTCCCTAGTACTCTTGCCCAAAAGACACCTATGTTCAGTACGCTACTTCTGTAATTTCAAATCATGTGATGAAAGTGCAATGATTAACCATATAAACATGTAACCAGGTAGACAAGCTGAATATGAGTTTTCTCTGGTCTTCGGGCCTGATTAGAAAAAAAACTACAAGACTACATCACTTTAGGTTAAAAAAGTGATACAACCAAAAGCTCAAATAATGCATGCAAATCGGAATGGTAAAAATGACTTTGTTGGAAAAGTAAGGGTCGAAGATACTAAATGATGATTCCAACCTGAAATATAAGTTATGTTGACATCAATAACATAATCATGTTGCAGTTTTGGAGTACCAATTGAGTAGAATGGAGTCGAATACGTTCAAAAGTGTGGTATGAAACGGAGTCAAATACGTTTAAAGGTGTGGTGCAAACCAATAAGGAATTATAAAACTATTTTGATTGGAAAATAGGCGATGGACAAAAATTCCTTTTGATTTGATAGTAGGTTCAGAGCCTGCACGATTGCATAAAATTTTGTAGTATACAATAAAACATCATGATAAGGAGTTGAGAATAGAAGATGTATGGTATATATGGAATGGGTGAAATCTTGATCCTATTGGATCCACATAGCAAAGAGAATCGACAATTTTCCTTTGATGGACGTAGGATTTCAGTTGGACATGGGCATATTTTTGGGTGACTGGAATGGCAAATTCACATGTTGGGCTACATACAAATTTATTGAGTCTAGGGTTGATATATAAGTGGTTTGTTGGTCCAGATAACGGCAAAGGGAAAAGACTGGGGGGGGGGGGGGTGAATAGTCTTTTACAACTTTTGTCGATAAACACAATTTCTCAGATATTTGTGAAGATATCTGATACTTAATTTCAGAGAGCGGAAGACTTTTCTGTGATAAGTGCACGTGCTCAGCAAGATATGTGTAAATACTAAGCAAGGTAAATAAAGCAAGTAATAAATTGCAGAAAGTAAATAACACTGATCTTTATAGTGGTATCTGAAGGTGGCGTAATCCTTCAACTAATCCACTTCGGCCTTTCTCAGACCTAGAATCCACTAAGACAGATAAATGAGTTCACCTTACAAATATCTTCTCTCGATTCCTAAATACACTAGGTTCCCAATCAAGTGTTCCCCCTGAGTTATTCCCCGGCTTTCTCAGCCAAGTACTTCCTATACTCAGAAACCTTTGAGCTATTCCTTAGTTTCCCAAACTAAGTACTTCCTATGCTCAGTAACCTTGGAGTTATTCCTTAATTTTCCAAACTAAGTACTTCCTATACTCCACGACGTTTAAGGTGTTGGTTAAGGTAGTTTGTCAGGATTTGATAGATTAATAACTTCTACAGTTACGTAATACTACCTTCTTGAACAAGAGTCACTTAACACACTTCACAATGTCTGGTGATATGTTCTTTACTGACCCAATTCTATGACAAATTTTCTAGAGAATGAATCTCAGATTCTTGATCTTTTGATTCAACTCCTTGACAGATAGCAATGCTTGTTAAGGATCAGGACACTTAGAACTTTCGTGCTACTTAGAATTCAAGAGCTTAGTCGCAAGTGTAAGCTGAAGAATAAGTAGATTGAAGGCTTGTATGCTTGAATGAACAAGTTCGTAGATGTAAGTTCTTGGTGAGTAAGTTATGTGTGTGTTTCAAGCATTCTAAGTGATGATATTTATAGTTGAAAATTATGCCGTTTGAATAGTATCCATTAGGCTTAATGAAATTCAAACTATTGATATCTGAAAATAGTACTGCAGAAGACGTTGTCTCTTTTCAGAGATTTCCTCTTTTGTTCAGATGTCTCTGTTTGCGCATTATTGCATTGTACTATTTTTGTCCTGTAGTGCCAATGGAACTATGCACGCTTTCCGAAGCATTGCATGTCCCTTTCCAGAGACCTTCTCATCTCCAGATACCTGTTGAAACATTGTTTCCCAGAAACATAGTTTTATCCAAGGTATCTGAGTGTAGATGTCTGTGGGCACTTTTCCTCGTTCATAAACCATGCGTTCTCAGATATCTTTTGCAAAGCTAGTTCATTGAGAAACACTTGTTTGTCAAAGATATCTGGACATAGGTATTTGATAACCTTTGTCTTCAGCAATCTTGTGCAGTCTTCAAAACTTCATTTTAAAATGAACTTCTCCTGCTTGATGCATTCTTCTTGATCTTCTTTAAGGAAATAAAAATTACATTCAGAGACCTAACATCCTATACAAGATTTGCTAGACTATCATACTTAGTGATTTTCCTCTTTTACAGTGTTCAAGTGAACCAAGAGTACTAACCACCTTTCTGAGCTAAAATAAGTCATTAGATTGCTGATCAAAATCTAAACAGATATTCCTAACAAATTTCCCCCTTTGTGATCAGTCAACGATGACTATCTTTAAAACCTATTACAACTTGGAAGAGGGAACAATCTAACACTTAATCAATTCTTATGAACTTTTCAATTAAAATTTTAATTAAGTGCAGAAAGTAAGCATCAACCAAATCACAAGGTGTGATCTTTGCTGACAAGTTATCATTTTATAGATTGATATCTGAGAGTAGGTTCATCAGATATGTTACAAAGAAAGTTTACAGATAACTTTTACAATGACAGAACAATAAAGTACATTCAGCAAGATATAAAATACATAGTTAACTAGGACAACAGGAGTAACCAAGCTCCAAGTAGACATCCTAATAAACTAGTCTTCAAGTCTGCAAAACTTCAAGTCTTCAATCAACAGATCTATGGATCAATTTGCAAATTCCCTATCCCCAAACCTTTTGATATCATCTGAGTAGTCAAAGAGCAAAGTCCTGACTATCATCTCAGTGTTTCTGACAAATCCACAAACTTCCTTGTAGGTTTTGGTGGGATTTTTCTTGTCAAACTGTTTGACCCACATATACTTTACCCATTTCCAGGCATGCTCGATTCTGATATCTGATAGCTTGAAGTATTCATATATGATCTTCAGATATCTGATGTCACCCTTGTAATGATCTTCAGTCATGTAGAAGGACTCATAGGGTTCCACAACAAGTCTTGCTCTTGTGCCTGTTCTAGTGGTGTTGGGAATTCTGTGCACATCATCTGGCTTCTCACAGGGACAATAATCAGAGAGGTCCTTTTTCATGGCTTCTATTCTCTTGATTACATCAAAATCCAACCAGGCTTTGATGTGGTTGGTATTAATCAAGACTGGCTTGTCTTTTCTCCATGCCATGAGCTGTTTATGGATTGGTTCTGGAAATTTTTCATTTACCAGTAAGTGCTTGAGTTCCAGAATCCAGTAGCCATTCTTCTGATTAATGCATCTGTAGTCAGATGAGTCATTGTTGGTCTTCACATACTCGATCTTGGCTTCTTCAGGCCTGAGTGGTAGTTGAAGTTTTCTTTGTTCAGCTCTCAGCCTGTTCCTCCTTTGTCTTGAATTTTCCCTTGGGGGATTGCTTGAAAAACCACCATGGATTGACTTGCTATTTCCAGAGGGTGTTTTAGCTGCCAAAGGCTTTGCAGCTATGGGCTCAGATAGGCTATCAACTCTTTTTCTTTTTCTGTGAAGAGGAGCTTCATGTTCATCAGTCTCTTCATCATCATCATCAAGATTAATTCTTGTGAAAGTTTTGCAGCCTTCTTCATTGCCCTGGGATTTAATTTGGCCTTCTTCTTCTTCTTCTTCTTCTTCTTCTTCTTCTTCTTCTTCTTCTTCTTCTTCTTCTTCTTCTTCTTCTTCTTCAGAAGACTCATCAATCCCTCTTACTTGTCTTCTCCTTGGAGCCTTGGTACTCCTTGGAGGTTTCTATGCCCTGGCCCTTGCTGTCATTCCTTTTTCAGGAAGTTGCTGAGTGGTGGCCACTATCTGTAGAGAAAGCTGACTGGAGGAGGGCTCATTTATTCTGAGAGGTGGTTGTTCAGATTTTCTTTTAATTCCTCTTCCTCTCTAAGAACCTTGAAATCCTTCCCCGTTAGTCATTATTGACTGACTAAGAATCACGAAGGATTCTGAAAGGGAGTCAAAGTTGCCCTGCAAATAGTTGTAAGAAGCAACCAACTGTTCCATATTAGCCTTGAGCTCCTGATTTTGTTTGATAAGACCTGTTTCCTTATTAGTGAGCTCTGCCAGTGGGCCTTGAATAGCATTTAATTTTCCAGCAGCATAGCTAGCCTCTTCAAAGGCTTTTGCAGCCAAGTTTTGGTCATCATCCCTAACCATGCCTAGGTCTTTCTGAGCAACGGCCAGACTGGCTGTTCTCTGAGTGATGAGCTCAGTGAATGTCTTCATTTCTGCAGGGACTGATGCAATGGCAGGTTTATCTTGAGAAGACAGCTCCTTTTTCAATTTTGCTAGTACTTGATATCTGTTCAAGTATTCATTGGAGTTGACATTTGGCAGCTTGTTGAATATTTCAGGAGCAATCAGCTTCCTTTTCAAATGAGAAACCGCTAAGTGTTCATTGCGGTGTTCTGCCAATGCCTTGTCTTCTTCATCATCTGAGTCATCAGCCCAATGATCTTCATCCTCTTGGACATTTTCATCAATGTTTTCTAGTCCAGCAACCATCTCAAAGATGGGCTTCTTTCCTTTTAGTGAGGAGGATGGTACATCTTTTGGTAATGTAGCCTTAGCATCATGCTTGTCTCCAGATACTGGCTCAGTATCTAATTCCTCAGCAATTTTCTGAACAACAAGCTGGAGTTCTTTCATTTCAGCATAAGCTTCCATTTCCTTGATTGTTTGATCTTCAATCTTTTGGAGCTTTGCTTTAGATTCAGCTATCTTCTCTTCCAGTTGAAGATTTAGCTGTTGTTCTTCCTCCAACAGTTGTTTGAGTTGAGCAACTCTGGCTTGTGCATCCAATATTTTCTGAGTGTTATCCTCAGAGTGCTCAACTACTTGTTCAGTAGAGTCCTTTTGTTGGGGAGATGGATGGGTGGATTTCTGAGGAGATGGAGGAGGGGATTTTTGTGATGTCCTCTCAGTGTGCTTTTCAGCAACTGAGGTATTATTACCTTGTGCAATCCCTCCTGTCCCTGGTGTAGGGGCATCATCATCATCATCCTTCTTATCATCCTCATCCTTGTGATGGTCAGAAGGAGGTTCTTCATAGTTATTCTCATCAGTCTCCTTCTCTTCTTCATCTTCAGAGACCAGATTGATCACTTCTGGAATAGTGACCATTTGCCCATTAACTTCCTCTTGCTCAGAGGGTATGAATTGTAGAGTTTGGGGCAAAGTAGGCTTGAATGCCATATGCATTCTGGTCTGACCATATGCCTTTTCAAAGGTTTCAATGAGCTTGTGTACTACTTCCTTTATGATGTTCTTATTCATCAACGTGGCAAATGCATATTGCTCAGTTGGAAACATTGCATACACATAATTCTCCAAGTCAAATACTCTTGCTCTTCTGGTATGGTGATCTGTGACCCTTGTGATTTCAAACAGATCAGAGCATCTGAGTTTCTTCCATTTCTTGAAACACTTTAGATGTTTTGGCAGAGTATGAGCCTTGAAGAATGGAAGTAGGTCCTTGTTCAAATCTTCAGGGACCACTAAGGCACTAGCTTGAGCCTGAAAGAGATAGTTTTGAGTTAGTTTCCAAACTTTTAGTAGATATCTGGGTTTTAGAGTAGTCAAGTATTTGTGTTACCTGTGTAATGTTAATGTGCTCGAAGGTTGGACTATTGAGGTTTCAGGTGCCTCAGATATCTTGGTGTGAGGATGAGACTTGGAAGTCTGATTCTCAGCATCCTCTCTTTCTTTTTGAACCTGAGATTAAAAAACAACATAACAGTTAGAAATTTGTCAGGAGAGAAACACTTAGACAACTTGATATCTGAGATGTCAATTACCTCGACAGTAGAAGGCTCAGATACTTGTCTCTCAGAAACTTGTACAGTTTCTGGTATTCTCTCTGGTAATGAAGGTTTGGTGGCCTCATCAGTTTCCATTGGTTGAGGGGATTGTGTGGGAAATTCCCCATCATCTTCAACTTCTGTTTGAGCCTATGAGTAGAAAGTGTTAAGTATTTAGAAAAATGATCAGAGTATTATTATGAAGAATATAGATATCTGAGATATATACCTTCTCAATAGAAGGCTCAGATACTTGTTCCTCAGAGACTTTATGAGGCTCTAGTTGATTCTCTGACGAGTTAGGATTCTCAGCCTCATCATTTTTCTTCTCAGTTGGAGCCTATTAGAAACAAACACTTTAGTATTATTCATATGTATAAAGCATATATCTGAGATGTTATATCTTAAGGAACTTTCTTCTACTGCAGATGTGCCCTGCCTTAAGTGATAATGCTATGGAAGCCTCCTTCTCAGATTTTGAGGCAAGCTTTCCAGCTTCCTCTTGTTCTTGTGTTTCTAATTCAGCTTGTAACACAGAAATTTTATTAAATAACAAGATTAATAAACACAAAATATCACAAGTAGAGAGTTAAACCATTCACCACCGAGCGATGTCAGTGATTGGTCTCTGGAACTTGTGACCCTTCTATGCCTTGGTCTTGTTGTTCCATTTCAGCTTCTTTGTTTGAAGTTTCAGGTACTTCAGACCTTTCCTGAGTGACTAACTCAGTTGCCTCCCCTGTTTGATCATTCTGAGCAGGTGTCTCAGTTTGATCCCTCTCTAGGAGTTGGGGAACCTACTCATTTGCAGGATTTTCTTCAGCATATTGCATTGCTAGTATGTCGAAATGGAGTTCATTGACCATTTCATCAAGCACTTGTGGCTGTTGTGGTTATGGTTGTTGTGGTTGTGTGGAAGCAGAAGTTTGAGCATTTGAGAGCTCTTCCAGATTTTTAAATGTGGTGTTGACATCAGCGTCTACCAACACTAGGTAACCACTCATCAAGGCTTCTTGAAGTTGTTTATAAGTGACTTTCCCTGATTGTGTGTAGGCACCAACAACCTTTGCTATAGGTGCTTGCTCAGCAACCTTTGAGATAGTTGCTTTCTCAGAAACCTTGGACGTTTTGGTCCTCTTTCCCTTGGCCTTGGTTACTTTTTTCAAGAACTTGGGGCTGGATCTTCTCCTCCTTGTCCGATTCACATCGAAATCGAACGGAGTTATCAACAATCCTAGCTCAGAGAGAGAGTTTGAAGTTTCTCACTGCTTTTATCAGCATTGATAAGTTCATCTGCAAGGCACTCTGCAGCATTGATGAGTTCATCTGCATTGATGAGTTCATCAGCAGTGGTGGCACGTATCTGAGAGTCGACATACATAGAGGGTATGCCTTCTGATTTGCCAGCAGACTTCTTTTGTGAAGTTTTGGGCCTCTTGGTTGCAATGGAACCTTCAGATACCTCATCAGTCTTTCGTTTCTTGGAACCTTTCTGAGATGCAGTAACCTTTTTCATCACGTTTGTATACTCATATTTGTAGAGCATTCTTACCTGGCAATGTCTGCCGTCTCTCTGAGCTCAATGCCAAGGCACTCCAGTAAGTAGCAAATCTTCAGTCCATAGCTTACTGTGGCTTTTGGCTCAGCAAGGCCTTTAACGATTTTAGGCTCAAAGCCTTGTATCTTCTGCACAAATTTCATGAAGGCGTACTTCCCCCAATTAAAAGGGTTTTCCAGCCTTTTGTCTTGTTGATGTAAGAAGAACATCATCATCCAGCGTTCTTGGCTTATCTGGTTAGCACCTCCTTGTAGACCATCAAAGCATCTGTGAAGGACACATGCCAACACATCCTAGTGGACCAACAAATGTCTGGTCCTTATGTCAGCAAGCTTAAAGTCGATGGGTGTGTCTGGCTTGTCAAGATCACACACATCACTGTATAGTTGCTTCACACCTTCAAGGAGATCTTCATCCTTGGTGTCAATTTCAAAATCCTTTCCAATATTTTGAATTTCAAACAGCCACGTAGAAAGCTTGGCCCAACAGATTTCTTGTCCTTGGACTTTGGTCTTGATAGACACATCTCGGTGCCTTCAGAGACTTTGAGATAATCGTGGAGTTATTGTAAACTCGTGACATCCAAAGGAAGAAATTCCTTTGGGAAGAGCGGATAGAAAGCCCTTGATTTGTGCCTTTTCAAGCATATCAAGTACCACCATTCTGTCACCGTTTTCTATCAGCCTACTGTGTATTCCTCAATCATGGCACCACCCCAAATCATCCTGTGATTTGAAGTCCAATGATCAGGATTGAATTCTCCAATCAACCGATTGTTTGTTATAACCAGCACTGGTGCTTGCTTTGCAGCAGTACCAGATGTAGTAGCTTGGGATTTCTGAGTAAAAGCACGTTTGGGAGCCATCTCTTTAAATAGTGAAGTTTTTGAAAAACGAGAAGAGATTAAGGTAGGAAATTAGTGATTCTTTGCAGAAAAACTAAGAGGGAATCAGAAGTTGCAGAAAAAAATTGCTGAGAGATTTGAGAGAATTTTGCAGATTTTGTGCAAGAGCAAATGTAGGATTAGGCGAAAGTGATTTCTTTTGCCAAAATCCTATATATATAGCAGTGTAATTCCAACAGACAAAAATACACAAATTAATTTTGTGCATTTGTATCTGTGTACGTGCAGTAAGGCGTGGGTAAAATTCGGTTTGCATTAAATGCTTAGTGGGCCACGTCTGAGTTTTAACAGTCCACTATTTTACAGAGAATTAATCTCGTCCGTTAAAATGGAACGCCCATTTCATCAATGGTTGGGATTGCTTTTTCAGCAATGATCACAATCAACCCATGTGATTGTGCCCAATTAATGAATTTTGGCGATTAGCTATCTGAATCACATTTCTTCTGTGGGACTAAGGGACAATTTTTGTATCTGAGTCTATCTCACACTCAGTATCTGTTTATGTTTTACACAAAGATAGAAATAATACAAATTTCAAGAGAGTAGTTGTCTGCAGACAGTTGTACTATTCTCTTTTGTTTTCCCCCTCACTGAGTGATCTAGATATCTGAGTACTTGTCTCAGAAATCTTCAAATAGCCATTTTACCCTTTAACATTTGATATCTGAGTGCCCGTTTCAGATATTTGTTTCCTAAGTGTTTCACCTTTTGCCTTTGATATTCTGGATTCCTGTTTCATATATCTTATCCCTCCTTTTTCCCTTCTTAATCATAATGAGTTCCTGTCTCACTCACATTCTTAGCTTCTTTTAGTATATGAGTTCCCGTCTCCGATACCTTTTTCCCTTGAATATCTAGATACCTGATCCAGATATCTTTCTCCTTTCTGAATTCTCATCAGAGATTAGAACTTTTCAGTTCCTTTGGTAACTCCATTAACCCAAGACTGTGTCACAAGGTTAAGAACCTGCTTTCTTGCAAAGGCTTTGTAATGATATCTGCAAGTTGGTCTTCAGTACCAATCTTGAGTATCTCTATGTTGCCTTTTTCAACATGGTCTCTAATGAAGTGGTGTCTAACGTCAATGTGCTTTGTTCTTGCATGAAACTTAGGATTCTGAGTTATGGCAATAGCACTTGTGTTGTCACAGAAAATCGGAGTTTTCTCTTCATTGACCTCATAATCTCTGAGTTGTTGTTGTATCCACAATATCTGTGAAGCACAACACCCAGCAGCAATATATTCAGCTTCTGTGGTAGATGTGGCAATTGAGTTTTGTTTCTTGCTGAACCATGATATTAATCTGGCACCAAGAAATTGACAAGTTCCTGAGGTGCTTTTTCTATCAAGCAATGATCCAGCATAGTCAGCATCAGAATATCCAACTAAACTCAATCCACTGTCTTTTGGATACCACAATCCAACTTCTACAGTGCCTTTACATACCTTAATATTTTCATAGCAATGTTGTAGTGTGATTGCATTGGATTTGTCTGAAATCTAGCACACACTCCAACTGCATATTGAATATCAGGTCTACTTGCAGTGAGGTACAGTAGAGACCCAATCAATTTCCTATACTTGTGTTCTTCAACACCCTTGTCAGATTCAGTATAGGTCATTTTGGTTCCAATGCTCATAGGTATCTTAGCATTCTTTTCAGAAGGCTTTAGATTAAACTTGTTGAGCATGTCCTTTGCATACTTTGTTTGACTAATGAATATTCCATCGTTAAGTTTCTTGACTTGCAATCCTAGGAAGTAGTTTAATTCTCCCATCATGCTCATCTCAAATTTACTTTTCATGAGCTCAGCAAAGTCTTCACAAAGTTGCTTGTCTTTAGATCCAAATATCATGTCATCAACATATACTTGGACTAGAAGTAGTTTCCCTTCATGGTTCAAAGTAAAGAGTGTTTTATCAACATCTCCTTTCTTGAAGCCACTTTCCAGCAAGTATTTGGCTAAAGCATCATACCATGCTCTTGGTGCCTATTTCAGTCCATACAAAGCTTTCTGAAGCTTATAAACCATTCTACTTTCTGAGGAAACCTCAAAGCCTGGTGGTTGTTCAACATAGACTTCTTCAGCAAGTTCACCGTTTAGGAATGCACTTTTAACATCCATTTGATAAACATTAATGTCATTATGAGCTGCAAAGGCTAGAAATAGTCTAATTGCGTCCAATCTTGCAACTGGAGCATATGACTCGTCAAAATCTAGTCCTTCTGTCTGGGTGAATCCCTTGGCAAGCAACCTTGCTCTGTTTCTAGTTATTTCACCAGACTCATTCATTTTATTTCTGAAAACCCACTTGGTTCCAATTACAGATATTCCGTCAACAAATGGAACTAGTTTCCAGACTTTGTTTCTCTCAAATTGATCCAACTCTTCTTGCATTGCAGAGATCCAATCTTGATCCTTCAATGCTTCTTCTATAGTTTTAGGTTCAATATTTGAGATGAAACATCCATAAAGAGAGTCATCAATTGCTCTCCTAGTTCTAACTCCTTGGTCTAAAGGACCGATCACATCCTTGGCAGGATGATTTCTTATCCATTTCATAATGGATTTTGAACTAGTAGGATCAATATCATTTTGATCTGAATGTGAATCAATATGATCTTGATAGGATACTTGTGCAGTATCTAAGATATCTGACACATGGAAAATGCCATGGATATCTGACACTTTTTCAGTGTTAGAGATATCTGGAATTTGATTTTCAGCAATCTCATTCTCAGAAACCTCTTCATGATGAAGGTTCTCAGTAACTTGTTCCATTTCTGGAATTCTCATAGGGAATTCTTCATCATGTCTTAGAGTCATCTTATTGTTACTAAGCAATGGTTGATTTTCATCGTCAGATTCATCCTCTAAGTGAATGATAGAATTGTTTCCTTTTGAGGATTCTTCTTCAGAATCTTTAATCATCAGCTCTTTGAACCTATATGGGAGTTCTTCATTCAAGGGTACTTTCTTGTTTCCTTCGTAGAAGACTACATGAACAGATTCTTCAATCTTTTGCGTTCTTTTGTTGTAGATTCTGTAGGCTTTGCTATTCAGAGAATAACCAAGAAATACTCCTTCATCTGCTTTTGGTTGAAATGTTCTCAAGTATTCTTTTCGATTGTTCAGAACAAAACATTTGCAACCAAACACCCTTAGATGTTTGATACTAGGGGGTCTACCAATCAAAAGCTCATAAGGAGTTTTGTCATGGTGTTTGTTAATCAAACATCTATTTTGAGTATATCAGGCTGTGTTAACAGCTTCAACCCAATAGATTTCACTTATTTCAGTGTCAGCAAGCATTGTTCTTGCTGCTTCTTTTAGGGTCCTATTCTTCCTTTCAGCAACACCATTTTTTTGTGGTGTCCTTACAGAAGATAGTTGATGTTGTATACCTTTGCAGGTACAAAACTCTTTTATGTACCGGTTCACACACATAGTGTTGGTCCAGATAACGGCAAAGTAAAAGACTAGAGGGGGGGGGGGGGGGTGAATAGTCTTTTAAAACTTTTGTCGATAAAAACTATTTCTCAGATATCTGAATAGATATCTGATACTTAGAATCAGAGCGCGGAAGACTTAATAAAGATAAGTGCAGAAACAGTTAAAGTGTGTGTGTGTGTTGCTGAAATGTAAATACAGAAAGGTAAATAACACAGCAAGTATAGTGGTATCTGGAGGTGGCGTAATCCTCCAACTAATCCACTTCGGTCTATCAGAGACCTAGAATTCACTCGAACAGATAATTGAGTTCACCTTACAATAAACCTATTCTAAGATTCTTAACAATTGGTTCCCAACCAAATGTTCCCCCTGAGTTGTTCCTCGGCTTTCACAGCCAAGTACTTCCTGTACTCAGAAACCTTTGAGTTATTCCCTAGCTTCCCAAGCTAAGTACTTCCTATACTCAATAACCTTGGAGTTATTCCTTAGTTTCACAAATCAAGTACTTCCTATACTCCGGTAACCTTGGAGTTATTCCCTGATTTTTCAAACTAAGTACTTCCTGTACTCCACGCCAGTTATGGTGTTGGTTTTGGTTTGAGTTGTCAGATGAGCTTCTTTAATAACTTATTCAGTTATTCAGATAGCTCTGTGAATCAAGTATACTTAATACACTTTTCAATGTATGGTATCTTGTTCTTTTTACTGACCCAAGTCTTAGTTAAATGTTCAAGAGAATGAATCTCAGATACTTGATCTTTCGTTTCAACTCTTTCACATATAGCTATGCTTGTTTAGGATCAGGACACTTAGAACTTCAGTGTTACTCAAGATCAAAAGCTTTGGTCGCAACAGAAAGCTTTGAGGATAAGTAAGTTTGCTTTGAGAGAGAGTAAGATGTTCAGCGTTTTTATGCAGTTCAAGGTGTGTCGTGTGTCTCTTCAAGCAGTCTAAGTGTTGATATTTATAGATGAATTTTAGTGCCGTTTGAATAGTATCCGTTAGGCTCAAATTGAAACTATTGATATCTGTGTATAGTATTGTAGCAGGCTTTGTCTTCTTCTTCAGAAGCTGCCGTTGCTTTTATTCAGACATCTCTGTCCGTGCATTAAATGCATTGTACTATACTTTTTGTCCTGTAGTGCCAACGGAACTATGCTTTGTATCAGAGACTAGTGTTATCTGATTCTTTGCACGTCCTTATCTTCATTCATCAGATACCACTTATATTGAAACAACTTTGTTTGCAATATATATATTTCTCTTTCAGAAATGTGGTTAAAGCTCAAGGTATCTGAGAATAGATATTTGTGGACACTTTCCTTGTTTTCAGATAGGTCTTTTATTTCTCAGATATCTCTTGTGACACAGTTTGTTTGAAACTATTCGTGTCTTCAAGATATCTGGCTAAGATATCTGAACAACAGTTTCAGCAATCTTGTGCAGTTTCTTCAAGTCTTCAATGTCGTTGATCTTGTTCTGCTTGGATGTCTTCTTCTTAGTCTTCTCTTCATAAAATAAAATTACATTTTGAGACCTAACATCCTATACAAGATTAGCTAGACTATCATACTTAGTGAGTTTCCTCTTTTACAATGTTCAAGTGAACCAAGAGTACTAATCACCTTTCTGAGACTAAGATAAGTCATCATGTTGCTGATCAAAATCTAAACAGATATTTCTAACAAAATATCTAACAAATTTCCCAACAAATTTCCCAACACATAGTACCATGGTCTGTTCTGATTACAGATACCTTGTCATTTTTCATGACTTCAAGCTTATTCAGCAAGTTCGGTATTTCAACCCTTGCATCAGATTTTTGTTTGAGAAATACAACACAAGTGAATCTTGAGTAATCATCAACAACAACCAGACCATACTTCTTTCCTGCATAGCTAGTTATAGAGGATTCAAAAATATCCATATGTAACATTTGCAATGGCCTTTCACTGGAGTGTCTAGTTTTAGACTTGAAAGATGTTTTGGATTGTTTTCCGATTTGGCAAGCTGAGCATATACCATCTTTTCTATATACCATTTTGGGTAAACCATCCACCAATTCTTTCTTGGCTAGCTTGTTCAGAGTTTTGAAATTCAAGTGAATCATTCTTTTATGCCATAACCAGTGGCCAGATTGACTCACCATGAGACATTCTTGAGTTGTGGCAGATGCCCTGTCAGCAACATAAAGATTTCCTTTTCGCCTAGCAACCAAGACTGTTTGCTTTGACTCATTGTCAATTACTTTGCATAGTTTTGACTTGATCTTGACAGTATACCCTTTGTCTACTAATTGACTCATGCTTAGGAGATTATATTTCAATCCCTTTACATGTAGTACTTCAGAGATTGTAAGGGCTCCAAACTTCAGATTGCCAAATCCTATGGTTGGATTTTCATCTCCTCCAGCAAATCTAATAATTGGTCCATTATCGCATTTTTGTCTCCTGTCATGTGCTTCCCACATCCACTATCAAAATGCCACTTTGGGTTCTTCCTCAGAGTGTTCTGCACAAAACAGGAAATAAGGAGTTAGGCTCTCATTCCAACAATGGAACCTTATGGCCTAAAGAATCTCCTTGTAGGAATCTATTTCTGAATGAACTTCCTTGGGATATTCTTTTGTCTTGTTGGAACATAAGGAGGAATTTTAGGTAAATGATTGGTATCATTATCATTTAAAGCTATTTTCCTTCTTGGTGTGTTCCTTGGTGCTCCTCGTGGTGCTTTCAGATACCTGTCAAATTGCTGAGTCTGCTTTTCAGCAAACTTAGCTTTCCTTGCCAGACTTCTTCTAGCCCTGGCATTCAGAGTGGTCATAACCTGTTCTTTCTTCCACTTTTGATGATTGCTATGCGCAATTCTGGCTTTCATCCATCGTTCTTGCTCTTGTTTATACTCACGAGCAAGTTGTTTCCCGATGGCTTTATAGCCAATGCCATTTCGAGCACCTGATGCTGTCTGAGTTCTCTTCTCAGCAGCTATGCTAGTCTCTGGAACGTCTTTCTTTCCAGAAAACGTGATGTTGGAAAATTTGCCTGCTCCTGCAATTTTTCCTTTCTGAGAGACATAGCACTGTGGGTGATTACACTTTTCAGTGTTGTGTTTCTTTACAGAAACATTCCCAACAGTTTTCTTTTGGACTTGTTTTTCCCACAAAGGTTTGGTCGCAACTGCCTTTCCTTTGTCAACAACCTTAGCTTTCTGATCAAAATGCTATATGTTATTTGGGAACCATCTTGCTGAGCACTAATAAATGTTATTCTTTGGTTACTCTTATTCAGAGTGGTAGAACTATTTGCTTGTGTGTCCAGCCCAAGTCCTCCCTTTTCTGAAGGATCTCTTAAATAAGAGTGTACTTCAGTAAGAGTGTCACAAGTTTTGGCATAGGATTGAAAAGATAATTCTTTCTTCTTGAGTTCCTCATTTTCAGAAAGAAGATCTTTATTTTCCTTTTGGAGTATATCCATTTTCTTTCTGTGTAACTTATCTATTTCAGATATCTGTGCTTTGAGAAATGCATTTTCAGCATCCTTTTTCTCAGATATCTTGAGTAATTATGAATTTTCCTTCTGAAGAGAATTCTTTTCTTCTTCAAGAATGTCGGCTCTAGCTCAGATCATTTGAAATTCTCTTTTGTAGAGATCAAGTTCTCTTCTGAAATATTCTGAATCTCTGATTTCTTCCTCATCACTCTCATAAGTTATGAATTGAGAGATGTTGGTTACCTCGCTCGCCATTAGGCGAGGCTCAATGTTGGAGTAACTGGATAGATCTCTTCAAAGAACCCCAAGATAATTCCCTTTTCTTTTGACCAAAGTCAACTAATTCATGAGTGATGCCACATAATTCCGGAGAAGGTAATTTGGTATCATCTGAGTCTTCTTCCTCGGATTCTGACTCAATATCAAGAGCATCCAGTTGGATTTGAATCTTTTTCCTTTCTTCAGTGAGCATAGCTTTCTGACCTCTCTTGAAGTTTCTTCTATCTTTCTTGTCACCTGTCTTTAGCTTATTGAAAACAGGGCAATCTCTTTTAAAATGACCAGGTTTCTGACAATAGAAACAGATATCGTTTCTGATTTTTGCTTCCTCAGTACTAGATGCTTGCTGAGCCGGCTTGTTCAGCGAGCTTGACAGCTGCATATTTTTGTACTGGTGATAATTTGAGCCTAGATCTCCAGTCTCTTCGATATTTCATGCACTACTGAAGAACAATACTTGGTCCTTATGCCCACGACCATTGTCTCATCCGGTCGTTCGCAACAAATGGGTATATAAAGTGAAATAAAAACCGGATGGAGCAATTGATCGCTATAAGGCGAGATTGGTTGCCAAGGGGTTCGATCAACGATCTGGAGTTGATTACTTTAAAACATTTAGCCCGGTTATAAAACCAACGACTGTTCGCGTGCTTCTAGCATTGGCTGTGCAATTTGGTTAGACAACTAGACAACTTGATGTATCGAATGCATTTCTCCACGGGTTTCTTGATGAGGAAGTGTATATGGAACAACCCAGAGGCTTCATTAGAGCTGAGCATCCGGACTTTGTTTGTAAATTACATCACTCGCTTTACAGCCTTAAGCAAGCACCGCGAGCTTGGTTTACTCGCTTATGGCAAGCTCCCTTCGCCCTTAGTTTCTCTGGCTCACATGTGGAGTACTCTCTCTTTACACTTCATAGAGAAAAGTTGCATATATTTATATTGGTCTATGTTGACGATATAATTGTTACGGGTAATAATGACTACAATTTTTTCTATTATTTCAGCTTTGAAATCTGAATTTTCTTTGAAGGATTTGGGGGATCTAAGCTATTTTTTGGGCATTGAGGCTGTTCGTGATAAGTCCGGTTCACATTTGCGCCAATCCAAATATATCTCTGACCTTCTTGATCGTGCTGACATGGTTGGAGCTAAGCCCTATAGAGCTCCATGTGTCTCAGGTACTAAATTGTCAAAGTTTGATGGTGATTTGTTGGCTGATCCGTCCAAATCTCGGCATATACACAAGAGTTCATCTTGCGAGAGACAGTTATATATAGGAGAGTCCCGAAAGTCCCTTCAAATGTAAAAACTAGACAATTATACCCTTTTTTTCGACTTGGTTTCTGATGATTTTTCACGAATCTTTTGACCCAGATTCATTAAATACGGGTCAAATATAAATAAAGAAAGTTACCATATTCCTAGACAATATAATGTAAAAACTAGAGAATTTCTCGCATGAACTAGACAATATAATGTAAAAACTAGACAATATAATGTAAATTTAATATCATATAAAAACTAGAGAATTTCTTTCATAAACTAAACAATATAGTGTAAAAACTAGACAATATAGACAATTATTCACTGAGTAAATTTCTAGATAAGTAATAAAACTAGACAATTCATTTACAAAACTAGACAATTCAGTTACAAAACTAGACAATATCATCATTAGTTCAAAAACACTAATTTTTTTTCGATTGTTTTAGTTTCTTCAGAGCATTTTTCTTCAAATTATCCAATACACTCTCTTCAAAATCATCATCACCAGCAGAAGGTCTCTTATATCAAGGAAAAGGAGTTCCATGGAACAGCTCCATATGCTTCATCAGAAAAACACCACAGTCAGAAGTTCCAAGTTTACCAGTCCAATCAAGATTAACAATTTATAAAAAAAAAACATTGAACATATATACAAAAACTTGAAAATTACTCTCATAGACTAGACAATATAATGTAAAAACTAGAGAATTCCTCTTTGCACTAGGGGTCTCTTTGGACTCTCCAAATGTAAAGTATGTTACGATTACACAGACCCGAAATTGCCTATTCCATTAATGAACTCTGTCAACATATGTGAGCTCCGACTACAGCTCATTGGACATCCGCTAAGCGAGTTCTTCGTCATTTAAAACTCACCGTGGATCATGGTCTACATTATCAGCGTAGTACTGTTGCGTTACACGCTTTCTGTGATGCCAATTGGGCTGGTAATCCTGATGATCGCAGGTCTTCGAGTGGCTATGGTATTTTTCTAGGCCAATGTTTAGTGTCTTGGTCATCCAAGAAATAACCTGTTGTGTCCCATTCTAGCACCGAAGCAGAATACAGAAGCTTTGCGTTGCAACTGCTGAGATTTATTGGATAAGGATGTTACTTCGGGAGTTAGAAATTTGTCTATTGTCTTGTCATACGATTTTCAATAAAGATGTGGTGGTTCGCTATGTCCCATTTTCAGTGCTATATCTCTAGCATCTAATCCAGTTTTCCATGGTAAGACTAAACATATTGAAGTCGATTATCACTTTATTCGGGAGAAGGTCGTCAATAAAGATGTGGTGGTTCGCTATGTTAACACTGCAAACCAGGTTGCAGACATCTTCACCAAAGGGCATACAGCTGACCGGTTTTGTTTTCTTCGTGACAAAATTGTTGGTATGTTCCTTGCCTGCCAATTTGAGGGAGGGTGTTAGGGATAAGAAGATCAAGTTAAATATTATGCAAAACACGTAGAGTCCATCCACCACATCCATACACTATTTTGTCTTTAGCTTTTGCAATTATTCATTCAAGAACCGAGCCCCAATCAATCTTGATACATGGATTTTGACACACATGTCATGATGACATCATTCACCACAATGTTTTGTCCCTTAATTTGATTTATTTGCAAATTGTGATTTGATTTGGGTACTTATTTTCGGAGAGTTCGAAGTACAAGATAGTGGAGCTTCTGTGGTCTAGCTAAGTTAAGCTTGTTTCGAGTCGTCTTCGAGGTAAGGGGAATTTCTGGACACTTTTGCTTATATTTTCGTATTATTATTATAGGGCGAATTACATCCAGACCCCATTTAGATGTCGTAAATACACATTAGTATCACTTAGTCAAACAATTACACTTTAGTCCACGAATTTGACCAAATTCGAATTAAAACTTGGAAAAGTCAATTTATGCCCTCTCAGATTATTGGATTTTGAAGGTTGCCAAACAATAACACATTTGACAAATTGTAATTCAAGTCCAGGATATCTAATTTTTTATATATGTGACCATAAGATTCCGAAAAAAACTCAAATAAGCCCCCAAACTTCTATTTCAATTTGTAAATTATCCCCAACTTCAATCCTAGATCAAATCTATACTTTGAACATCAAAATCGAAATCCAAAAACACAATCGAAACATTTAATCGAAATCGGAGCATAACAACTCCGATTGGACTTCATCACAACTCCAAATCGGAGCTCTAGCAGCTCCGATTGGAGCTGGATAGCATCTCCAAATCGGAGCTGCTACAGTTCCGATTAATCGGAGCTATTAACAGCTCCGATTTGGAGCTGCTATGGGGCTTTATTAGAAGAAGAAAGAGAACAAGAAAGAGAAAGAAATTCACCGGAGAAGAAGTTATTAAGAAGAAAAGGAAGGTTGAGAAGATGGAGGAAGAAGAAGTATTGTATGTTGTTGAAGATGGAGGAAGAAGAAGATGGTTTTTTTTTTCAATTATTTTGTTTATTTAATATTCCATAAGGCCATGTTTGGTTGTGGTGGAATTGAATAGCTCAATTAAGCTGGTCAACGGAAATTATGGGTTTTTGGGCTAAACTGTAATTGTCCGACTAAGTAGCACGAATGTGAGAAACGTCGTTCTAAATGGGTAGCCCTATGTAATAATCCCTATTATTATACCTATAGTTTTAATATTTGACAAACAACTTATGATTATTATGTCATGTTATGGGACTTGATATAATATTCTATACTAAAAGGATCAAGTATGTGAATTCCCAAAAGTATATTTTTGTGACGCATGTGGTGTGTGAAAATTATGTTTTGTACATGGAGATAAAATATGTTTTGAGCTCACTGTTTTGCCTATGAATTCTGGGCCCGTCTTTGACGGTGATTACGTCTGGCTTCTGACGTACTTATTTCTGTATGTGTTCCTTTAGCGGGGAACTTTCTATTATGTTATGTTCTGTGTCAGCCTCTGGGCCACCGGACATATACTAGTGGCTGTGGCCATAGTGTGACTCTATTGAGCAAAATGTTCTGATATTACTGTTTTTTATAAGTACTCCATGAAACTGTTTTCTGGCTATATGACTGATATTGTGGAATGTACATATATGTAATTTTACTGCGCTGCTTGATCCGGTAGAAGTTTTGTGGAGGTTGCTAGTAGAGGCAAGTCGGATTAGAGCAGCTAGTATAGTTAGTGTAAGTTTTTGTAATTTCTAGAGGTTGTAACTAATTTGATGTTTCTAAAATTGTATTTGTATTTTAGATGCTCTAAATTACCTTTCAAACTGTTTTGTAATTAAAATTAAGGCTTCATCTTGGCGTGAGCCCATCTCACGATAGACGGTCGGTTGCGTCAAAGTATTTTGGTTTTGGGGCGTGACACTATGGTCACCTAGTAACTGAAGTCAGTCACTGCTTGCACATTGTGTCTCTCGTTTTGTCTTCCTAGCTGATTTCAGGATTCGTAACTTGGTTTTCTCGTAAAGTGATCTTCTACAATGTTGTAGAATTTACAATAACATTCGCATCGGTAGGTCATGTGCTTCGATTCGACTACTCGAACTTGTGTACGGGAAAATCTGTGTATTTCCTTAATTTTCCTCGATTTCGCATAAAAATGACGTTTTGGCACCGAAAATCGTGCAATTCCTCGAAAACGCGATCATGCTCTACAAAATATACAAAAAGTTGGTAATTGGCCATAATATAATATAAATATTGAATCATGGGCAAAAAAGAGGTTCTAAAAGTAGGTAAAAACACGCATTTCATTGTCACATCAAATTCGCAAACTAGTTTTTTGCTCATCCTTGAGCAAGGGAAATAACGGTTACTAAGAAGTTACTATGAAATGAGTAAAGAGCATAAACCATGACATAGATATGCAGCTAATCTTTAAGGTTTCATATTCCACTAACTCACTTAGGCTCTATTCTCTTCGTCTGAGCAGAACTGAACTTAACTGAACTGAATTATAGTATAAAATATAACTATGCACAACTGAACTGAACTTAATGCATCTGAACTGAACTGAACTGAATAGAATGAGTTTGCAAACGAAGAGAACAGAGCCTTAATCTCAACTCAAACCTATATGACCCCACAACAGACAGATAATAATCAAGCAATACTCACAACAACCAGCGGTTACAAGTGTAAAATAATGTCCTTTAAGGCATATAATAAGTTCATCACCTCGCGGTAATGTTGTGCAATCCTACAAATTAAAGTACTCCCTCCGTCCCACAACAAATGTCACATATTCCATTTATATCTGTCCCACTACAAATGTCTCATTTCCATTTTTAGCAACATTTACAACACATTTACAACCCATGTGTATTGTACCCCAACATTTACACTGCACATTAATCTTCGTGCCCAAAAGCAAACGTGACATTTGTTCTGGAGTGCTGTTAAACGCAGCACCAATTCGGCTAAACGCAGCACCAATTATTTGAGTACTTGCCCAAAATGCCCCTAACTTAAAAAAGTCTTATAACATTAACGTAAAATCGTAATAACTCGTTTACGCGAACACAATAACATTAACATGCATTATTCATCACGAATTACAACAATTAAAAACATCGAAATTTTTGAACAAACTTTTCTTATTGGAAAAAATTATAAAATACCTAAATATTTAAACACTATATACATAAATTAAATAAAAAAAAATTTTTGGGCGGATCGGGGTGCAAAATTTTCAGATATTCATCGCCGGGTTTTATACTCATTTATTTAAATGGCCGTTACACACTGTTATTTTAGAATGGCCGGGTATAAAACCCGGCCAGTTCACAGTTTTTCATTTTTTTTTAATTGTTTTTCTTTCTATATATATATATATATATATATATATATATATATATATATATATATATATATATATATATTCAAACCGGTATATATATATATTTCTCAATATTATATTCAAACTTGTATCCAAATTCTTTCAAATAAAAGATTACAACTTGAACACGGACGAACGAACTTGAATCGAAAATATTACATGCCATGACTAGGTAATGGAATAACATCTTGAAAGTGTTCACAAATTTCATCGAGAATGTCGAATACGTCATTTTGGCTCATACAACGCCTGTTCGGCTCAGTGATGCGTGCAAGTTTAGCTCCGAGCCATTGTATCTTCTACAAAATAAAAAACATACATAATAAGAATTGAGAGATGAAATGCTAACGTCGTGAATGTATATGTATTGAATGTTTAGGAACCATACCACGGTAGGATTCATGTCGGATGGTCGGTAATGTTCTCTTCGAGTAAATGTTTGTTGGATGTCACTTGCCTATGCGTCCTTGCGTGAAACCATTTGTTGTAGTTTGTAAAACTTTCATATCTGTAATGCACTCAAAGTGCTTGATTATGGAAATTACATCGAACGTTTTGAAAGTTTTCGAAGGAGTCTTGAGCAGGATATGAACATTTGTAGAATGCCGTTGTGGTGGCCTTGAGACAACTATTGGTTGTATGAGTGGTTGTGGAATTAGTTGGGGATATCCGAACTGACGCATAACACGGTCTGGCATGTAAGCCTCTGTAATCTTTAAAAAATGAATAATTCCTCTAAATTGAGAAATGGGGACTACTTCCTCTGCTGCACGTCCGAATGGTGTCCACATAACCTAGTACATAAGAGGTAAGTAAGTAAATAATTTTAACATAGTTTCAATCTTAATGAAGACAAGCGTGACAAATGTGATGACATACTTCATTCGAAGCAATATTGTCTAAGGCACTTCTGTATGCAAGATGTAGAGCATCTTGATCTTGGTGGACGGTTCCGAAGTTCCATGACTCAAAAGAAGGAAAGTGCTTGTAGATCCACATCTGAAATCATATAAAGACTTCAACAAAAATGTATTCTCTTTTCAAGTTATGATAAAATGTAAAAATTATATAGAGCTAGCAAACCTGCACAAGTGAGAGACATCCATCTATTTGATTGCAGTCAATACGTGATGCAATTCCCAACTGTCTATACTGATTGGCAAGTGCAGCAGCTCCCCATGCGTACGTTTGAACCTCTTCCAGCTGATTTAGGAACGGTAGAAATCCAGTTGGTACTCGAGTACTACTCTTGTCGACAAACAACGATGTGCCTAACAACCACAATAGGTGCATGACAGCATGTGAATGGGGTGGTAGAGTTTGTGCTTTTAAAGCATCCTCAATTGTGCTACGCTTGAACCCAGCACTTTTGTAGTTGGCCCTCACCAATGCATCATTCATTTGCATATGAGATGACAATAAGTGCCTGATTTGTTCTGGGTTGTGAGTCACCACCTTCACCGCACGACCCTGCACAGGAATTCCTAATAGAAAATGGACATCATGCAGAGTTATAGTTATCTCACCGAATGGCAAGTGAAAGCTATTAGTTTCAGGATGCCACCGTTCAACAAATGCACTAATCAAAGGCATGTTGCTCTTTGGTTGCATAACGGTGGGCAAGTGTGAGAGAAGGCTGTTGTTGACAACATTGTTGACATTGTCGTTCAAATAATCTTTGAACTTGGTCAATTTTTTGTGTTGATGAAACCCCCCTAGAATATTGCGATCCTGCGACATTTTAAAGTAAACAATAAATAAGAATGAGTTAACTATAGTGAATATGAATCGTCGGATTTTAAAGATCAGGAATGGAATGGCTTACATTTCCAATCCATATGGAGTGAGCAATGTGGCCTAGAAATCCTTTGAGTAACTCCGGATCTGGCGGGCCTCCATCAACAGCATGTGTTAGCTCTTCCCAAGGTTGATTGGTGGGATCATTAGGAGCTTCCTCTCCATGCTGGCTGCCAGAAGCATAGGAATTGGTGTCGTTAAAATATGTCGATGCCCAGTACCGGTACGAATTGATGTCGTCGACATTTGTATTTGGCCGGTACGAATTGGTCGGGGGTGACTCGTTACCTCCCTGTTCATTCAGTTGACGTGCAAGTTCTGCCCTTGTTGCATTGTCAATGGTCAGGGGTGACTCGGTTGAGTCCCTTATTAAGTTTTCAGTAGCATCCGAACAAAAATCAGGATTGGCCATGCGATTCGAGCTCTTGCTGAAGCAGCCACTGGCCCTCTTTCCCTTCCATCAATCTCTCTCAATCGTCCAGAATATTTGTCGACGGACACATGTGGGATATCCGGGGCGTTTCTTTTTTATGGACCGCCGCGATCTTTGGATGCACCGCCCTTAGTGAAGTGCTGAAACAATCAAATAAGAATGATCGGAGTGTTAGAATTCGACGAGAAACATGAACAATCAAATATCTTAAGATGAACGATCAAATATAATACAGTTTATTAATGTTTTATCATATCTTTACCTTCCAGATTCCTGCCATTTAGATGCTTAAGATTTTGGTGATGTTTTATGTGAAGAAGAAAGAAGAGAGTGTTCTGCTGTAAATTTGTAGTTAAGGTGTAGAGTATTTATAGAAAAAAACGACCCGACCCGACCCGACCCGACCCGTATCCAAGGGTCAAATCATCCTTGGATACCCTTCCAAGGGTCACTTGACCCTTGGGACAAAGCATGCCCATGCTTTGTCCTTGGAAAGGACAAAGCATGGGCATGCTTTGTCCTTAAGGACAAAGCAAGCATGCATGAATTGTCCCATCCGGGACAATTCATGTATGCAATTGTCCCGGATGGGAAAATTGCATGGCTTTGTCCGTTTTAATGACAAATATATCCCATTTTTTCGATTCACGGTATGTCTCTATTAACACAACACTAACACAATCAACTGAGGTACATTTTCAATTCATTCATTGTCTCTATAAAATGGTCCCCTAACTAATCATATTCAATTCATTCACACTTCACCCTTCAAACAAATGGTCCCCTGCACTAATCATATTCTAAACACTTGAAACCCGAAACACTAATCATATTCTAAACACTTCAAAAACAAACACGTACACAATGAGTCACGCCCCAAATTCATATATTTCATCCGACGGTGAGCCTGAATTCCCCGATTGCAGTTCATTTTTTCAAAATAATCAGACTTTTGATACTCGGGAAGCTGCAGAAACTTGGGTGCGAGATATTGGTGTACAAAACAATTATTTTTCACGATCTCACATTCGAAACCAAGACACTTTTACATGGGTTGTGAGCGAGGTGGTGAATACAGAAACACGGCTTCAACTGATCCAGAAGTTCCGTTGGGTCAAAGAAACTCAAGTGTCCATTTGAGGTTAAGCTGCACGAGAGGTATCCAGGGGTGTGGAGAGTGTTTCTCAGAGAGGGCCACAAGAAACACAATCATGCACTCGGGAATTCCCCCCAAGGGCACACGTTTGCCACCAAGCTCACTGGCGAAAAGTACGACCGGGTGATTGAGATGTTGAAGTGTGGAATGGAACCTAGACAAATACTCGATCAACTTAATCAGGATTTTTCGGGCACATGTACTAACCTACGTCAAATATACAATGCTGACCAGATATATCAACGTTTGGAGATGGGATCCCTAGCCCCAATGGTGTATTTCGAGGAACTCTTGAGAAGAAACCATTATATATATACACATTCAGAAGTGGAGGGTACTAACATATTGGAGGGAATTTTCTTATCTCATCCAAATACAAGGGAGCTGATCCGTTTGTTCCCGCAAGTTGTCGTCATGGATGCAACGTACAAGACGAATTTGTACGACATGCCTTTGGTGGAACTGATTGGCGTCTTACCCACTGGGCAAAACTATCACATAGCCTTCATTTTCCTATCCAACGAAAGGACTTCAAGTTACGTTTGGGGGCTTAAACAATTACGGGTGTTGTTTGCTGAATGTGGTGTATCACCGGGGGTATTTGTTACCGACAGAGAGTTAGCGGAAATGAATGCGATTAAACTTGTCTTTCCAGAAGCAGCACACCTACTGTGTCGGAGACACATCTCAAAGGATGTGCAGGCTCACTTATCCAAGATGGTAGGTACTAAGTATCAACCCGTAATCAAATCCAGATGGGATCACATCGTGCATGTAGACACCGAGGAAATCTATGAGCAGGCTGTTGCAGAAATGGCAGAGGCATGGCATAGGCATCCAGGTTGCATGGCCTATGTACGGAACCAATGGTTGGATCCATACCGTGACCGATTTGTCCAGGCGTGGACAATGAACATCCTACACTATGGAACTAACACGACCAACAGGTTATTCCTTCATTTATCGTCATAAATCCACCACTCATACCTTAGTTTAGCTTATTTCATAATATACAACTACTCTATAATTACAGTTATGCCGAAACTGACATTCAACAATGTAAATTATTTGCAGAGTCGAAGGTGCTCACGCTAGGTACAAGTTGTGGTTGGGTCCTTCAAATCAGAAGTTCCACTGTCTATTCCCGAAGCTAAATTGCCTACTTCGAATGCATTTTGATGAAATCCGCACACAGTTTGAGAGATCTCTTAATATCGTCCCTCATTCCACATTAACAATGCCGATCTTCAAAAAACTCGGAGGTGTGCTTTCACATCTCGCCATTGAGAAAATGGTCAAAGAAATAGACAATGATCCAAGTGATTGCGATCACATACTGTTTACAACTTTTGGATTAATGTGCGCATGTCAATTGCATGTGAAGCTGCGAAACAGGAGGACCGTCGACCCGGTTCACGATGTAAACGTGTTCTGGAGAACTCTTCACATGGGGGAACCGCCTGAGACTAGACAGCAGAGTATAAAGGATCAGTTTCTTCACTGGGCGGCGGACCGCAGCGAGACTGCCACGGAGGATGAAATGAGATCGTATTTCGACAATTCAAATGCATCACAATCGTTCGTGGACGAGCCATTCGTAGCACAACGGAGAGGTAGGAAACCTAAAGCAATAGGGAAAAGGCTACCGAGTGGTTGGGAAACCCCGAATCAGTCTCAAAAGAATTCCGCCCCAAGCAATGACGGTTCAGGTTCTCTAGCAAGTACTGGCAGAACATTCAAATATCAAAGTCAAATACCACCCCAAACTCAATTCTGGATTAGAGGCCATAATGATGTCGCCATGACGAGGCTAGGTTTTAGGGTCATAGCTCAATACCAATACGGTCAACAAGAGCGTTGGGCAGACGTCAGGCAAGAACTCATTGATGAGTTGCACTACAACAGGCAGATGTATATCGACGAAATGTCAGAAGCACGGGTAGATGAAATAAATATCCGTCTGAACTGGTTTCATGGCGCATGTACACAGCCATGGTATTTCACATTACCAGATATGGGGTGTCTTGTAGCAACAAAGTACCAACGGGTCTTATGCGGTTATTCTCCTTTAGGAAGTATGACATACTTGCCATTGGAGTGTCGTTCTCAAATGTACTCACCGGCTCCGGACCCTCCATCAACAGCTGAAGAGTGGACAATGGCTCACATTGGTAACAATCACTGGATCAGGATCCATGTGGTAACAGAATGTCCAATTCCACCAATATGGTTGGCCTGGAGAGGTACTAGAGAGGCAAGAATAAGCCATTAGGAAGCACATTATGGCGTTCGCCTACGTCAATGGCATAGGTTCTAGTTTATGTTTCCAATGTCTGTTGTATTTCGATTTTTATGTTCTGTAATTCAAATAAATATGAAAAATTTAGAAAACCCCAATAAAACTTGGAAATCATTAAAAAATAAATAAAAAAACATATAAAAAATGACAAAAAATTATAAAATACCTAAATATTTAAACACTATATACATAAATTAAATTAAAAAAAAAATTCCGGGCCGGGCCGGATCTGGGCTGCAAAAGCAGCCCGGATTGTGAACTGGCCGGGTATTATATGCGGCCAGTTCACAATCCGGGCTGCAAAATACCGGCCAGTTCACAATCCGCGCTGCTTTTGCAGCCCAGATCCGGCCCGGCCCGGAATTTTTTTTATTTAATTTATGTATATAGTGTTTAAATATTTATGTATTTTATTATTTTTTCCAATAAACAAAGTTTGTTAAAAAATTTCGATGTTTAGCTTTGTTGTAATTCGTGATGAATCGTGCATGTTAATGTTATTGTGTTCGCGTAAACGAGTTATTACGATTTTACGTTAATGTTATACGACTTTTTTAAGTTAGGGGCATTTTGGGCAAGTACTCAAATAATTGGTGCTGCGTTTAGCCGAATTGGTGCTGCGTTTAACATTTCTGTTGTTCTGGGACGGAAGGAGTAGTACTCAGGTTGCCTCGGTAAGTAAAGTAGGTAGGATGATATAGCGGAAAAGTGGCTAAGTATCATCAAATATGAATAGGGCATCAAAAAGTAACTTCAGGGGACTTATCCTTTCAGACACCGAGTTCCTTCTTTCAACTTCGTCTTCTTTCAATGACGTTTCTCCATCTCCTTCTTCAGCAACAGAAATACTTCACAAGTTACTTCACACATAGACTACTTGCACCTTTGGCATAGGGCATAAAAAATATCATCAAATATGCAAAGGGCATCAAAAAATACTTGCTCCTTTGGCATCGTATTTCCTTATTTTCCTTGATTTGGCATAAATATGACTTTTTTGCACCGGAAAACGTGTAATTCCTCGAAAACTCGATCATAACCTGCAAAATGCACAAGAAGTTGGTAATTGGCCTTAGTAAGATGTAAATATTGAATCTTGGGAAAAAACGACGGTCTAAAAGTGTGCAAAACCACACATTTCACCGTCACATCATGTATGGCCTAGCACGGTAGTCTGGAGCCTTTCATTCAACTCGTCTGACAGCTTTGGATTCCCTACGACCATTTTGGATTGACATGTAAGGTCTGTTGGCATCATCCTCCTCCCATTTGATCTGGGCCCATGCTCTGGCAAGCATGTCTTCCATTTTTCAGCAGGGGTACATGGTCAGCTCCTTATACAACCCCGAGTTGGGTGGCAACCCGTTGCGGACGCCATTGACGGCAGTGTCCTTGTTGCAATTTGGTATGGATACCTTCTCCGTGTTAAACCGTGCCACGTACTCCGTGAGAGATTCGTTAGGTCTTTGTCGGACGCTATACAAGTCGTTCAACAGTTTCAAAAGCTTGCGACTGCTTGTAAATTGTTCCACAAAGCAGACGACTCATTGTGCAAAAGAAGAAATGAAATTGTTGGGTAAGTTGGATACCATTGTAGGGCTGGTCCGATCAGGCTCGAACCAAACCCTTTGCACATGCATGCCTCACGAAGACCTCTGGGATGGCTATGGTGAATATCCTCTACTTGTACAGCGAAACATGATCGTCTGGGTCTGCTATCCCATCATAAATCTTCATGCTTGCGAACGTGAACTTGGTTGCATCTCCACCAGTCATATAGCATCGACGAAGGGAGAGTCAACAAATCTATTGGGTAAGCTCTTCTAGATTGGTGCTGGCAATCCAGGCATCCTTTAGATCATCTCTTCCAAGCTCACCAATTTGGAAGCTAGTTCCTCATTCCTACTTCCTTGACCTGCATAGAGGGTTAGCAAATGATCTACCTGACTTACGCTTTGATGGTGTTCTTGTGATGATTCGTCATGCGTCGTTGGGTTAGCACCCTCGAACGAGACACTTATGTTGGTGGTGACCGTAGTGGCTTCAAGAGTAGGTCTTGGTGGGGTGCTCGCCACTTGAGAGACTCGAATTATGGGAATCACCCTTTTTGTCTCTTCCAAAGTAAATTGGCGAGCCTCAATTATGTTGTGTGGTGAATTCTCCACCCGAGCGACCTGAGTCTGTCGGCGAGATGTAGCCGCATCCGATGTTGGAGCTACTTTGTGGACAAAGGACTCCATCTTTTCCTTTAAGACCGAGTTCTCTTGACGGATGGTGCGGTTCTCATCCTCAAGGAATCTGATGTTCTTAGCATTCTCTTACATCTGAGACGTCAAGGATCTAATCTGGGCAGCGACGTTCGTTTCCTCTACCACTTTGCGGATGTAATCGTCTGAGTGTGTCATGACGGATTGCTTAGCGCTTCGCAGTTGTTTCTACTGGATTGCCTCTTTTGAAAGTCGGGGTCCCACGGTTGGCGTCGAATTGTAGACACTCAGAAATCTACAATCGAAATTAAGGTTAGAAATTGGAGGGCACCAACAACATGTAAGACAAGAAGAGCAAACAGAGACGTAAGGTTTCAAGGTGACACCGGTTGGGTGCCGACCGAAGGGACTGCGACGCTCAAGTTAGATGACTAATGAAAGGCGTAATAAAAGAGAGAGAGAGAGAGAGAGAGAGAGAGAGAGAGAGAGAGAGAGAGAGAGAGAGAGAGAGAGAGAGAGAGAGAGAGAGAGAGGGATGGTGACAAGTGTCGACTTATCCTATTGGTTGGGTCGGTCCGGAAAACTATGGATGAGCACCGGTGAGAGAGGCTAGCTAACCTTGTTAGAGGGAGCTAGCTGGTAGTCGTCGAACAGTGATGCATGATGGTTGACGATGGTGGATGACTAAAATCATTGATCAGAGTGCTTGAGAGAGATGGAGGCGTGAGAGATAGATTGCTAAGGTTTGTTGCAGTCATAATGTGATGATCCTTCCATGTCTCCCCGCTCTCCTTTATGTAGTTCATTCATCATTGGAGTCTGTCCGCGAATCTCGGGTGAGGTTGTTGGAAGTGGGTTAGACTATGTCTCACATAGTTGGAAGAGTTGTTTCCAATTGATTGCTTACTCACTAACTGAGTAAGTCGATCAAGGTGGGTTATTAGTTGCCAATCGAGTGCTGACTAACTAAGTCGGTCAAGCAAGGTGAGTTGGCTAGTTTGTCAGTTAAGTGCTGACTGACTCACCGAATCAGCCAAGCGAGAGGGTTTGGTTAATCCATTATCCTAGTCATGAATCGTTAATGGACCATGGATTGGGCCGTAGCCGTGATAGGCTAGATTGTCGATCTAGTTGGTAAAGAGAGAATTTTGGCCAATGTAGACAATATGAGCAAGCTTTGCGTCGTTCTGTGAGGATTATCCTAAACAGGAAGGGATAGAGTAGAAGAAATAGCGTAGCTTATGTTTTTCTTTGTAGATGTATGAAGAATATTACTTATTTTTTGTTGTTTGATATGTGGAAACATGTATGAACAATAGTAACTTCTTTGTTGGATATGGATGTAACTGAATGATCTTGGTTTTGTGTCAATATAATCTTGTTTTTTGATAACATGGATTAGTATGTTGAAAACATGGATGTAATAATTGGGAACATATCTGAATATCAGAGCAACATAAAACATGGTTGTAAATGTAGAACATGGGTGAATATGTTGAGATCATGGATGGATAAGCTAAGATCATGGATTAATAAATAACATTAAAATAATAAGCCTTTGTAATATTCTAACTCCATGTAGAGAACCTGTAATATATTGTACATGAGATTTTCATGTTGACAAAGCAATTACTACACTGAAAACATGGGGTATTAACATAGGTGATTTGGTAGAACATATACTATTTGATAAACAATATTAGTGCATGCTCTCAACATATTCGGCCATGTTACCAACAATATTCAAAGACCATGAACTCAACATATTTCAAAAACCATAGGGAACCTATATGATTCACAACATATAAAACCATGATCTGAAATACAAGAATATATTCAAAATGGAACATATATCATTCAATTACTGTTGAAATACTGTTCACAGATCTGTAAAAAAAAAAAGGAACATATAATGTTATTTCTTCTATCTCTTTCCAAACCTCTCTTGATCTCTATCTACTTAATACCAGGTTCATCATCTCTTTGTTGGTCATCTGTTGCATATAACTCAACATTCTTGTTCTTCGCCAGCTAACTCGCTCCCCTCTCCTTTATCATTTCATGAAACAACCACCTTTAGTTGGACCACACATGGACCAGGCCAAGCCTGTTGCCAGTTTAGATCTCATTTCAATCTTCATCATAGAAGAGAGCAGTAATATCCTCCAAGGCCTCTGAAATAGAGCTCGTAATCTTCAAAGCACGAATACGCTTTCTAGAATTGCAGTTTCTCCCATGGCAGTTCTTGCAGCAATTGCATTCTATGGTCGGTAGACTGGTGCTCGCATTTATCTTCGCCAGGCACTTTCCTGTCAGTATATTACTGATGTTGATTGAACCAGCTGCATCAAATTAAACAATTTAAGCTCAATAACACTTTTTGGCATTAAAAAGTATTGAATTCGCATTAAACATACCGTTTCCATCCGCAGATGATGATGTTTCCTCAGTATCAGATTTGCAGTAAGAGATGATGAGGTCCTGATCACTGGTGATGTATATATTATATTTGTTATAGTCACGATGCCATAGGTCTTCAAACAAAGTCACAAGCTCTCCTCTAAAGTTCCAAACGACAGCCGTGCTTTTTCTGAATGTCAGAAAAAAGTTGATTTTCATATAGAAATTTAACAGCTGATGGGGTCATAAACTCAGTCTTGCTAACTTCAGTTATCTCTGAATTGCGGACCTACATTAAATTCAATAGGATATTCCAGATATATATATATATATATATATATATATATATATATATATATATATATATTGGTGGACCAATATATAATATTTGTTTCTATAAGTGTGCATGACAATGAAATTACATTCAAGATTTGAAGGTTCTCGTTATCTTGTTTGACGAGAAGCTTTTCATTAAATTGTTCAATGAAATCCACCTTCTTATTTCTGTGAAGGAGGTGACTTCAACACAGCCCCATCTTCAATCGAGATAATTGATCGAGGAATAGTACTATGAGTCTTATTAAATATCAGCAGCATGATCCTGGACTGTTACAAAATACAACATAAGTACATATATTAGCAACTAAATAACATATATTAGTATTGAAATTTTATTTCCCCAAGGTCAAAATATCACTACTTGCGGGCATAACGAGGTGGGATGTGTAGAAAATACAAATATTACAAATTGGTGGGGGCGAGGGTCGTGCAAAACTCGTGCACAAGCTAAAAGCAGAGGGTGTGTGTACATTGTGTGCAACATTAACATTGAATTTGTGCAATTTCGCGGCCCGGCCCCATGACAAATTATCCCATCAGATCACATCCTTAATGTTGCACCTGGCTTACCCTCAAAGAGAGATTTTATTTAATAATAATAATAATAATAATAATAATAATAATAATAATAATAATAATAATAATAATAATAATAATAATAATAATTACAACAACAACAACAACAACAACAACAATAATATAACAATAACAATATCAATACTAATAATAATCAAAATAATAATAATAATAATAATAATAATAATAATAATAATAATAATAATCATAATAATAGATGACAACGACGACAATGACGACAACTGTAACATCCCACATTGGTTAAAAACCGTTGGGATAAATGTTATATATGTTGATCACCACTCTTCTATGGTATGAAGCCTTTTGGCTGATTACAAAAATAAATCCGTACGGGCTCCCCCCATGTAGAAAATATCGTACCAATAAGTCATGAGTAATCTCGCCGGTCCAATAGGCCGGGTCTCGGCCCATTAATGGTGGTTGGATCGTTACAAGTGGTATCAGAGCAGCAACAACAACAAACAACACTCTGGGTTTGGGGAAATTTTGGTCGTTTCACTGCCTTCAGCGTCTAGTGGTTTGGATATTTTGGTGTTAGGTAATTGTCTTTGAGTTGTATTCTGTTGGTACTGTAGTTGTGTTTGGCTGCGTATTTGAACACTCCTGGTGTTCCGGATTTTCGATCGAGGAATAATATTTTAACTTCTTCAAAAAAAAAAAAAAAAAACAACAACAACAGTAATAATAATAATAATAATAATAATAATAATAATAATAATAAAAACAGAACTAAGTGCAGTATATCATATTTTTCTAACATCGCAAGAACATATATGATTTTTAGAGTAAGAGCCTCAACACCAAGACAAACATTGGAATTGATTCAAGAAAAACATCTCTAAGATGTAAATGAGTATGAGAATGGCAAGATACAAGTACCTGATCTTTATTTCTTCAACATTTCTGTCCGAAATGGAGTATATCATTGTATAATTCTTCAAGTCAAATACCTTGTAGATACTGAAAATGGGAAACCAAAAGAAGCAGGTATCAGCATACAGAAGCAAGCATCACATGCACATATTTAAATAAGATATCACAACTGAGTTTGATTAATGCTTACTTATCCTGAGCAGAATATGTAAGGACCTTCCCATTCACATCGTCAAATTCCATAAAACTAGGCCACTTCAATGATTCTGTTTCAAAAAGTGGGAAACCTGCAACTGGATCACCCCTTCTTATGTATCTGAAACAGTTCAAAATAGAGACAGGAGTATGAGAATGAAGCGAGGACCAAAAGAACAATATACAAATAGGTGGTTGGTTATGTGATGGTATCACGTACTCAATCCATGTGGTTCTGGATTTTAAGGAACTGAAATGGTCTGAAGCATACACAGAAACAATGATGAGTGAATCATTGTTTTTGTTGTAAAATAAGCTCCGGATCACTTCATCAGCACTGATATTGAGGAAGCATATCCTCTCATTAGTCTCTGCATGAAAAGGTAACATCCATTAGCACTTCTCCTGCCAAATATTATACCACACATTTGTAGGTTAATGAAGTTTCACTTGATATAACTTTACCCCGGCTAAAGGCTGCACACACACCGGATTGACCAAGAGGAAAAACAATATCATAGGCAGCAACTATCTTAATAATTTTGGACCTTTTCCTCATAAAAGGCAATGACTCAACATCAATTCCCTTGGGGTCATAAGTATCGTATTCCTCCTGATCATCATCAAACATGAACTTGGTTAGTAACGAAAGCAAGCATATAGAAATTAAATGAAATAAGTTTTCTCACTGCCCGAAAGTGAGAAAATCACTGCAAAAAGAAAACAACTTAAAATAATGAATGAATGAAAAAGTAATACTAAAGATCTCCAATACAGTGCACTCACACAGACAACCACATACATTGTCAAAGTGAGAGGGGTGGGTGGGGGTGAGTGGAGATGAAAAGGAAAGACGGGAAGACGATTTAAGAGACCAAAAACTAAAAAATGCTCGAGAAAGGGCGTTTTGATATGAGGAAATGGAAATATGCGCCAGCACACGAAATATTACTCTAAACTCTACACTGATAACAAGGGTTGGATAACAGGATCTATATTGTTTTACTCAATTATATGAGAAATAAGGAAGACATCTTTCCATGCAATATCCTGCTTCCTGACTTTCAAAACAACTAAATAGGGTCCGAACTATTGGTCAACTTTTGGTTTCAATTGTCAATCTATCCGTCCGCGAAAATAGTCAAAGAAAAATTCACCATCTAATTAAAGTATGTTAACAATTTAGTGTTGGTGAGGATACTCAGATATACTTCACTTATTTCTTAAACAGTACCCGTTTGGAGAAAATCCATAAATTTGCTACGAACTAGTCGTCCATGTGAATCTTTTAGTAATTTTCTTATCATTTTGTGACACCACTTCCTGGTTAAAAAAGAAAGAACATGTCTTAGTCTACTCAATAAGAGAGCCCTGTAAAAGAAGGCAAGAGAGGCTAATCTCTATAACATCCATTACCAAAACTGACAGATTAAACAACTTCCATGCCTTCATCAATCAATAACGACTTGTTCATACTAAAATTATATCATGCAATAAATTATTCACAAAAAAAATCGTCAACTAAAGAAAAGATCACAACCTGGTGATCCATAAAACCAGATTACATAAAGTATTACTCAAAGAGCCTAGCTTTTATAAATTTAAATATTACTAGTTGGACACATTATGAATTGATAAGGTCAAGATATTAATTACTCTTAGTTTCCGTTTTTAAATTTTTATCCACCAGGCAAATCCAACTAGTTAAAGAATACAACAAAATAAAACACATTACCAGTATAATTTAATTTTGTATTTTTTTTCTCTAAACCCATTACAAAATGTCAGATGATTTACAACACCATAAATGCTAGTACATTACAAATGCGCAAGATCGAGATGTTGACAACTCTTTCAGATTTTTTGTTGAATCTTTGAATCACCGCAGGAATCCAACAAGAAGTTAGTGTTGGTCCAGATAACGGCAAAGTAAAAGACTAGAGGGGGGGGGGGGGTGAATAGCCTTTTAAAACTTTTGTCGCGGAAGACTTAAGATAGATAAGTGCAGAAACAGTTAAAGTGTGTGTGTGTGTTGCTGAAATGTAAGTACAGAAAAGTAAATAACATGGCAAGTATAGTGGTATCTGGAGGTGGCGTAATCCTCCAACTAATCCACTTCGGTCTTCCAAAGACCTAGAATTCACTAGAATAGATAATTGAGGTCACCTTACAAAAATCCTATTCTAAGATTCCTTTAAACAAATGGTTCCCAACCAAATGTTCCCCCTGAGTTGTTCCCCGGCTTTCACAGCCAAGTACTTCCTGTACTCAGAAACCTTTTTGAGCTATTCCCTAGCTTCCCAATAACCTTGGAGTTATTCCTTAGTTTCTCAAACTAAGTACTTCCTGTACTCCACGCCAGTGATGGTGTTGGTTTTGGTTTGAGTTGTCAGATGAGCTTCTTTAATAACTTTTCAGTTAATCAGATAGCTCTATGAATCAAGTATACTTAATACACTTTGCAATGTATGGTATCTTGTTCTTTTTACTGACCCAAGTCTTAGATAAATGTTCTAGAGAATGAATCTCAGATACTTGATCTTTCAATTCAACTCTTTCACAGATAGCTGTGCTTGTTTAGGATCAGGGCACTTAGAACTTCAGTGCTACTTAAGATCAAGAGCTTTGGTCGCAACAGAAAGCTTGAGAGTAAGTAGTTTGCTTGAGAGATTAAGATATGTGTTCAGTTCAGCGTGTCTAGTGTGTCTGTTCAAGCAGTCTAAGTGTTGATATTTATAGATGAATTTGAGTGCCGTTTGAATAGTATCCGTTACTTAAATCAAATTCAAACTATTGATATCTGTGTATAGTACTGTAGCAGGTTTGTCTTCTTTTTCAGAAGCTACCGTTGCTTTTGTTCAGACATCTCTGTCCGTGAATTTAATGCATTGTACTACTTTTGTCCTGTAGTGCCAACGGAACTATGCTTTGTATCAGAGACAACCTTGATCAGATTTTTCTGATTCTTTGCATTGAAACAACTTTGTTTGCAATATATATATTTCTTTTTCAGAAATGTGGTTAAAGCTCAAGGTATCTGAGAATAGATATCTGTGGACACTTTCCTTGTTTTCAGATAGACCTTTTATTTCTCAGATATCTCTTGTGACACAGTTTGTTTAAAACTATTCGTGTTTTCAAGATATCTGGCCAAGGTATCTGTAAAACTGTTTCAGTAATCTTGTGCAGTCTTCAAATCTTCAATGTCGTTGAACTTGTTCTGCTTGGATGTCTTTTTCTTGGTCTTCTCTTCATAAAATAAAAATTACATTTTGAGACCTAACATCCTATACAAGATTAGCTAGACTATCTGTTGGTCCAGATAACGGCAAAGTAAAAGACTAAAGGGGGGGGGGGGGGGTGAATAGTCTTTTAAAACTTTTGTCGATAACAAATGTTTCTCAGATATCTGAATAGATATCTGATACATAGAATCAGAGTGCGGAAGACTTAATAAAGACAAGTGTAGAAACAGTTAATAAGTGTGTGTGTGTTGCTGAAGTATAAATACAGAAATGTAAATGACACAGCAAGTATAGTGGTATCTGGAGGTGGCGTAATCCTCCAACTAATCCACTTCGGTCTATCAGAGACCTAGAATTCACTATAACAGATAATTGAGATAACCTTACAATAATCCTATTCTAAGATTCTGAACAGTTGGTTCCCAACCAAATGTTCCCCCTGAGTTGTTCCCTAGCTTCTTCAGCCAAGTACTTCCTATACTCAGAAACCTTTGAGTTATTCCCTAGCTTCCCAAGCTAAGTACTTCCTATACTCAAAAAACCTTGGAGTTATTCCTTAGTTTTCCAAATCCAGTACTTCCTATACTCCGGTAACCTTGGAGTTATTCCCTGATTTTTCAAACTAAGTACTTCACATACTCACCGGTTTTGGTGTTGGTTTGATTTGAGTTGTCGGATGAGCGTCTTAATAACTTTTCGATTATTGAGATAGCTCTGTGAACTAAGTTACTTAATACACTTTACAGTAGTATGGTATCTTGTTCGATTTTCTTGACCAAGTCTTATGATTTCATTCAAGAGAATGAATCTCGGATAGTTGATCTTTTGATTCAACTCCTTCACGATAGCTTTGCTTGTTTAGGATCAGGACACTTAGAACTTGGTGTTTACTTAAGATCAAAACTTTAGTCGCAATGTAAAGCTTTGATGATAAGTAAGTTGCTTTGAGAGAGTAAGATCAGAGATCGTATGTTTCAGCGTATTCAGTGTTCTGAGTTGTGTTCCGTGTGTGTTCTCTCAAGCTGTCTAAGTGTTGATATTTATAGATGAATTTGAGTGCCGTTTGAATAGTATCCGTTACGCTCAAATTCAAACTATCGATATCTGTGTATAGTACTGTAGCAGGTTTTGTCTTCTTCTCAGAAGTTGCCGTTGCTTTTATTCAGACATCTCTGTCCGTGCATTAAATGCATTGTACTATACTTTTTGTCCTGTAGTGTCAACGGAACTATGCTTTGTATTAGAGACCAGTGTCATCCGATTCTTTGCACGTCCTTATCTTCATTCTTCAGATACCATTTGTTATTTATTGAAACAACTTTGTTTGCAATATATATTTCTTTTTCAGAAACGTGGTTAATACTCAAGGTATCTGAGAATAGATATCTGTGGACACTTTCCTTGTCTTCATACATGTATCTCATTTCTCAGATATCTCTTGTGACACAGTTTGTTTGAAACTGTTCGTGTCTACAAGATATCTGGCTAAGATATCTGAACAACAGATTCAGTAATCTTGTGCAGTTTTCTTCAAGTCTTCAATGTCGTTGAGCTTTCTGCTTGGATGTCTTCTTCTTGGTCTTCTCTTCATAAAATAAAAATTACATTTTGAGACCTAACATCCTATACAAGATTAGCTAGACTATCATACTTAGTGGTTTTCCTCTTTTACAATGTTCAAGTGAACCAAGAGTACTAATCACCTTTCTGAGACTAAGATAAGTCATCATGTTACTGAACAAAATCTAAATAGATATTCTAACAAAATATCTAACAAATTTCCCCCATTTTGATCAGTCAACGATGACTATCTTCCCTATTACAAATCTGGATGAGGAAACAATCCACCACTTAATCATTTCTTAAGATCTTTCAAATCATATAATTAAGTGCAGAAAGTAGACATCAACCAAATCACAAGGTGTGATCTTTGCTGACAAGTTATCTTTTATAGAATACTATCTGAGAGTAAGTTCTTCAGATAAGTCGCAACTTAAGATTACAGATAACTTTAATACAGAATATAGTTGAGCTCGATCGAAAAAATACAAAACTACTTAGTAAATTAGGACAACAGAGTAACCAAGCTCCAAGTAAACATCCTAAAGAACTAGTCTTCAAGTCTTCAATCTTCAAGTCTTCAAGGTTTCTATGGATCACCGCAAATTTCCTATCTCCAAACCTTTTGATGTCATCGAATAATCATAAAGAAGAGTTACGCAAGCATCTCTGTTTCTCCGGCAAATCCACGATTTCTTTGTAGGTTTTGGTAGGATTTTCTTTGAAAATGCTTGACCCATAGGTACTTTCCCCACTTCGGGCATGCTCTATTACGATATCAAAGCTTGAAGTATTCATAGATAATCTTCGGATATCGATGTCACCCTTGTATTGATCTTCCGCCGATAGAACGACTCATAGGGTTCCACAGCAAGTCTTGGTCTTGTGCCTGTTCCTGTGATATTCAGAATCTTGTGCACATCATCTGGCTTTCCATATGGACAATCATCAGAGAGGTCCTTCTTCATGGCTTCAGTTCTCTTGACAACTTCAAAATCCAACCATGCTTTGATGTGATTGGTGTTGATCAAGGTAGGTTTGTTCTTTCTCCATGCCATAAGCTGTTTGAGGATTGGTTCTGGAAATCTTGAATTTACCAATAGATGCTTAAGTTCCAGAATCCAATAGCCATTTTTCTGATTGATGCACACAGAGAGAGGAATCATTGTCATACTACACATACTCAATTTTGGCTTCTTCTGGCCTGAGTGGAAGTTGACTTTGTCTTTGCTCAGCTCTCAGTCTGTTCCTTTTCTGTCTTGAATTCTCCTTGGGGTTGTTGCTTCAAGAACTACCACCCTGGATAGACTTGGTATTTCCAGAGGGTGTTTTAGCTGCTAGGGGCTTTGCAGCTATGGGCTCAATTAGGCTTTCAATCTTCCTTTTTCTGTGAAGAGGAGCTTCATCTCCATCAGTTTCTTCATCATCATCAAGAACAATTCTTGTGAGATCTTTGCAGCCTTCTTCATTGCCCTGGGACTTGATTTGGCCTTCTTCTTCTTCTTCAGAAGATTCATCAATCCCTCTAACTTGTCTTCTCGTTGGAGCCTTGGTACTCCTTGGAGGTTTCTGTGCCATGGCCCTTGTTACCATTTTGGTTCCTTCAGTAGGTCTCTGGGAAGCAACTTGGCTTGAGGAGGGTTCATTGATTCTGAGTGGTGGCTGGGAAGTTTTTCTTCTTCCTTTCTGAGCCGCACCAGCTCCAGATTTCTTCTTGTTTTCATCTCCTTCTTCCCATTCCCCCTGACTTTGAGGTCCAGATTTGTACTTTCTTTCCCCCTTAGTCATTGTTGGCTGACTCAGTCTCATAAAGGAATCTGAGAGAGAGTCAAAATGCCCTTGTAAATAGTTGTAGGCAGTGACCAACTTCTGAAGTTCAGCTTTGAGCTCCTGATTTTGCTTGATAAGTCCATTGTCCTTATCAGTGAGCTCTGCCAATGGGCCTAGGATGGCATCTGCTTTTCCAGCAGTGTAGCTTGCCTCTTGAAAAGCTTTTTCAGCTAAAGACATATCATCGTCCCTTGTCATTCCCAGATCTTTCTGAGCAATAACCATCTTTGGTTGTTCTCTCGAGTGATGAGCTCGATGAACTTTCTCATTTCGAGGGATGAGGCAATTACTTCCTTGTTACGTGAAGACATCTCCTTATTCGAGTAGCGATACTGTACTGCTCATGTATTCATGGGAATGGACGTTTGGCAGTTTGTTGAAGATTGTAGGAGCAATCAACTTTCTTTTCAAGTGAGAAACCGCTAGATGTTCATGGCGGTGCTCTGCCAAAGTCTTGTCTTCTTCATCATCTGAGTGATTAGCCCAGTGATCTTCATCCTCTTGGACATTTTCATCGATCGAGTCCAAAGAACCATCTCGTAGATTGGTTTCTTTCCTTTACGGGAGGAGGATGGTACTTCTTCGAAGATGATGCGCCTTTAGCATCATGCTTGACTTCGATACTTGTTCGATGTCGAGTTCTTTGGCGATCTCTTGTCTGACGTCCGTAGCTCTTTAACCTCAGAGTAAGCAATCATTTCTTCTAAGTATAGATCTTGTAGTTGATCAATCTTATCTCTGGATTTAGCTATTTGATCTTCCAGTTGAAGATGGAGCTGTTGTTCTTCTGCCAACAGTTGTCTGAGTTGAGCACTTCTGGTCTGAGTGTTTAATATTTTCTGATTGGTTTCCTCAGAGAGCTCAACTACTTGTTCAGTAGTAACTGCGTGTTGATTAGAAGATGGATGAGTAGATTTCTGAGGAGATGGAGACGGAGATTTCTGTGAAGTCTTCTCAGTTTGCTTTTCAGCGACTGAGGCATTGTTTTTCTGTGAAATTCCTCCGGTCCCTGGTGTAGGGGCATCATCATCATCCTTTTTTTCATTATCATCCTTTTGGTGATGGTCAGTGGGAGGTTCATCAAAGAAATTTTCATTCATTTCTTCCTCCTCGTCATCTTCAGATACAAGATTAATCACTTCCGGGATAGTGATCTTCTGCCCATTAACTTCTTCTTGTTCAGAAGGTATGAATTGCAGAGTCGGGGTGGATGGCTTGAATGCCATCTGTAATCTTGTCTGACCATCTGCCTGTTCAAAGGCATGTATCAAACTATGCGCCACTTCTCTGGAAAAGTCCTTGTGTAGTAGAGTCGAATCGTATGTTGTTACAGAGCGAACATTGCTTGGACATATGTTTCGTGTCAAGAGCTCGTGCCCGTCTGGTTGGTTGATCAGTTATTCTCAATATTTCAGAGAGATCAGAGCACCTTAACTTCTGCCATTTCTTGAAGCATTGAATATGCTTTGGCAAAGTGTGAGCTTTGAAGAAGTGAAGTAGGTCCCTTGTTTCTTCAATGGGAACCTGCTTTGCATCTGTTTGAGCCTGAAAGAAAGAGTTTTGAGTGAGTTTCAAAACTTTGGTAGATATCTGAGTAGAAGTGTAGTTTAGTCTCTGAGTTACCTGAGTATGAACATCAGGCTCAGATACTTGTTCTACTGAGACGATTGGTGTCTCAGATATCTTGTTGTGAGGTGGAGACTTGGAAGTCTGGTCCTCATCAACCTTTCTTTCTTGAACCTGAGATAAATACAATACTTAGGAAATAGTTTGAAAGAAGCTATGCATAGATATGATTTTAATGAATTCTGATTTGAGCTACTTACTTCCTCATCAGGAAGCTCAGATTCATTTTTCTCAGAGACTTGTGCAGTTTCTGGTGTTCTTTCAAGTGATGCTGCCTTGGGGGCTTCATCAATTTCCATTGATGCAGGGCAAGTCGCAACTTCATCCCCTTGCATTTCTACTTCTGAAATAGCCTGTAAGTAGAAAGTATTGATTTTTAGAAGAGATAAAAGATAACCCAGGATAAGGAACACTTGTCACTTGATTGTGACATACCTTCAAGTTTGAAGGCTCAGTGATGTGTTCTTCAGAAACCTTGTTGGTTTCTGGGTTTGTCTCTGGCATTTCTGTCTTATCTTCTTCCATCTCAGTTGGAGCCTGTTAGAAACATTTATCATGAATGAGCATACAAACATTTTTACTGAAAAATTAGTTCTCTTTAAGAGTCATTTACCTGTGGCACAGGCTCAGAATTCTCAAGAGTTGAGGTTGTAGGGACCTCTTTTTCAGTATCTGAGGCAAGCTTCTCAGCTTCCTCTTGTTTCTATGTTTCTAACTCAGCCTGTAACAAAGAAATTCTTATAAGGTAACAAGATTTATAAGTATAAAATTTTTCACAAGGTAAGAGTTAAACCGATTAGGCCATTACAGCGGTCAGTGATTGGTCTCTGGAACTTGTGACCTTTCTATACATTGGTCGTCTTGTCCCAGTCCAGTTTCTTTGTTTGAAGTTTTTGGTACTTCACACCTTTCTTGAGTATGCAACTCAGTTGCCTCCCCTGGTTGATCATTCTGAGTAGATGTCTCAGTTTGATCCCTCTCATTGAGTTGGGAACCTGCTCAATTACAGGATTTTCTTCAGCATACTGTATTGCTGGTAATTCGAAATGGAGTTCATTTACCATTTCATCAACCACTTGTGGCTGTTGTGGTTGTTGTGTTTGTGGTTGTTGTGGTTGTCTGGAAGCAGAAGATTGATCAGTAGAGTGTTCTTCCAGATTTTTAGATGTGGCATTTCCATCAGCATCTGCCAACACTAAAATACCACTCATCAGGGCTTTGTGAAGTTGTGCAAGAGAGTCATTCCCTGATGATGTGTTTGTACCAACAACCTTTGCTATAGGTTCAGCAACCTGTGGTGTAGGTTCTTCTTCAGATACCTTATCACGATTACTTTTTCGAACCTTAGCCCTCTTTGTTCCTTTTAGGACTTGAGAGATGACTAGTTCATCATCTTCATCGTCAGAGCTCTCATCAGCATTGGGTACTGATTGGTCCATTATTCCTGCGGTTTCTGCAGATGGGGCTTGGTGTTTTTCACCAATCTTGGCAGCATTTATGAGTTCATCAGCAAGGCTTTCTGCATTAGTCGCAACATTTCTGAAAGCACTTTCTCTTGCTGAGTCTACTTGTTCAGTAGGTGATAACTCTTTTGCAGCATTGATGAGTTCATCTGCCATGCTTGCAGATATCTGAGAATTGACAACCTCTTTGGGTGTGTCTTCTGATTTGCCAGCAGACTTCTTTCTTGAAGTTCTGGGCTTCTTGGTCGCAACCTTTTCTTCAGATATCTTTTCAAATTTTCGCTTCTTAGGACCTTTCTGAGACCCAGTAACCTTTTTCATCAGATTTGTATACTCATACTTGTAGAGTAAGTTACTGTTGGCTATTTCAGCCGTCTCTCTGAGCTCAATGCCAAGCTTTTCCAGCAAGTAGCATATCTTCAGACCATAACCTACTGTGGCCTTTGGCTCAGCTAGTCCTTTGACAATCTTAGGCTCGAAGCCTTGAATCTTCTTCACGAATTTCATGAAGGCGTACTTTCCCCAGTTAAAAGGGTTTTCCAGCCTTTTGTCTTGTTGATTCAGCAAGAACATCATGATCCATCGTTCTTGGCTTATCTGGTCAGCACCTCCTTGTAGACCATCAAAGCATCTATGAAGAATGCAAGCCAGTACATCCCAGTGAACCAACAGATGTCTGGTTCGGATGTCAGCAAGCTTGAACTCAGGGGGTGTATCTGATTTTTCAAGATCACACACGTCACTGTAAAGTTCTTTAACACCTTCAAGGATAGAAATAATGCGAGTTTCAAGAGAGTAGTTGACTGCAGATAGTTATACTATTCTCTTTAGTGTTCCCTTTTTATAGAATGATTCAGATATCTGAGTTCCCGTCTCAGAGATCTTAAGCTATCTTTTTGCTCTTTAGCCTTTTTGACTTCTGGATTCCCGTTCCAGATTTCTCTTTTCTCTTTTCTGGATACCCGTTCCAGATACCTCTTCTCTCCTTTCTGGATACCCGTTCCAGATACTTCTTCTCTCTTTTCTGGATATCCATTCCAGATATCTCTTCTCTCTTTTCTGGATACCCGTTCCAAATATCTGAACTTTTTCAGTTCATTGGTAGTTTCATTAGTCCAAGACTATGTCTTAAGGCTAAGAATCTATTTTCTTGTAGTGGCTTAGTGAAGATATCTGCAAGTTGGTCTTCAGTGCCAATCTTGAGTATCTCTATATTGCCTTTTTCAACATGGTCTCTGATGAAGTGATGTCTAACATCAATGTGCTTTGTTCTGGCATGAAATTTAGGATTCTGTGTAATTGCAATAGCACTTGTGTTGTCACAGAAAATGGGAGTTTTCTTTTCATCAAGTCCATAGTCTTTAAGTTGTTGTTGTATCCACAAAATTTGTGTTGCACAACAACCAGCAGCAATATATTCGGCCTCTGTGGTAGAAGTTGCAATTGAGTTTTGCTTCTTGCTAGACCATGAGATAAGTCTAGTGCCCAGAAACTGACAAGTTCCTGAGGTGCTTTTCCTATCAAGCAATGATCCAAAGATAATCGACATCGAGTACCCACTAAACTCAATCCACTTTCTTTAGGATACCATCCCTACATCTCGTACCCTTCACATACCTTAATATTTTCATAGCAATGTTGTAGTGTGTTTGCATTGGATTTGTCTGAAATCTAGCACATACTCCAACAGCATATTGAATATCAGGTCTACTTGCAGTGAGGTAAAGTAGTGAACCTATCAATTTCCTATACTTATGTTCTTCAACACTCTTATCTGATTCAGTATAGGTCATTTTGTTTCCAATGCTCATAGGTATCTTAGCAATCTTTTCAGAAGGCTTAAGATTGAATTTTGTGAGCATGTCTATTGCATACTTTGTTTGACTAATGAATATTCCATCATTGAGTTGCTTGACTTGCAATCCTAGGAAATAATTCATTTCTCCCATCATGCTCATCTCAAACTTGCTTTTCATGAGATTTGCAAAGCCATTACAAAGTTGCTTGTCCTTAGATCCAAATATGATGTCATCAACATATACTTGAACTAAGAGTAGTTTTCCATCATGGTTTAAGGTAAATAAAGTTTTATCAACTTCACCTTTCTTGAAACCACTTTCCAGAAGGTATTTGGCCAAAGTGTCATACCATGCTCTTGGAGCCTGTTTCAGTCCATACAGAGATTTCTGTAGTTTATAGACCATTCTACTTTCTGAGGAAACTTCAAAGCCAGGTGGTTGCTCAACGTAGACTTCTTTTGCAAGTTCACCGTTTAGGAATGCACGTTTGACATCCATCTGATAAACTTTGAAATCTTTATGAGCTGCAAAGGCTAGAAAGAGTCTTATTGCATCCAATCTGGCAACTGGTGCATATGACTCGTCAAAATCTAGGCCTTCAGTCTGAGTAAATCCCTTGGCAACCAATCTTGCTTTGTTTCTGGTTATTTCACCAGATTCATTCATCTTGTTTCTGAAAACCCATTTAGTTCCAATCACAGATATTCCTTCTATAAATGGAACTAGTTTCCAGACTTTGTTTCTCTCAAATTGATCCAACTCTTCTTGCATTGCAGAGATCCAGTCTTGGTCTCCTAATGCTTCTTCTATATTTTTAGGTTCAATATTCGAGATGAAACATCCAAAGAGAGAGTTAGCATTTTCAGCTATTGCTCTCGTAGTCCTAACACCCTAATTAATTGGTCCAATTATATCCTTTGTAGGATCATCTTTGATCCATTTCATCATAGGTTTAGTGCTAGTAGGATCAATATCCAGGTGATCTGAATGTGAATCTCTAAGATTTTGATTTGATACTTTTTCAGTATCTGAGATATCTGACATATGGAAAATATCATGGATATCTGACACTTTTTCAGTGTTAGAGATATCTGAGACATGCATTTCAGCATTCTCTTTTTCAGATACCTCTTCATGATGAAGGTTCTCAGTAACCTGTTCCATTTCTGGAAAACTCATAGGAAATTCCTCATCATGTTTGTGAGTCATCTTGTTGTTACTAGGCTTTTCAAGCTTTTCTACGTCAGAGTCATCCTCACTTTCCATAATGATGTTTTTCTTTTCTGAGGATTCTTCTTTAGGATCGCTCAGTAATAGTTCTTTGAACTTTTCTGAGAGTTCATCAATAGGAGGTGTTTTCTTGCTTCCTTCATAGAATACAACATGAACTGATTCTTCAATTTTCTTTGTTCTTTTGTTGTAAACTCTGTAAGCTTTGCTATTTGTGGAATAGCCAAGAAAAACACCTTCATCTGCCTTTGGTTGAAATGTTCTCAGATAATCTTTCCCATTGTTTAGAACAAAACATCTACAACCAAATACTCTCAGATGTTTGATATTAGGAGGTCTTCCAACCAAGATTTCATAGGGGGTCCTGTCATGGTGTTTGTTTATCAAGCATCTGTTCTGAGTGTAGCAGGCTGTGTTTACAGCTTCAACCCAATATATTTCACTTATCTCGATTCGCCTAGCATTGTCCTTGCAGCTTCTTTAAGGGTTCTGTTTTTCCTTTCTGCAACACCATTTTGTTGAGGTGTCCTTACAGAGGAAAGTTGGTGTTGTATACCTTTGCAGGTACAAAACTCCTTTATGTACTGGTTGACAAACTCAGTACCATGATCTGTTCTGATTGCAGATACCTTGTCATTTTTCATGACTTCAAGCTTTTTCAGCAAGTTTGGTATCTCCACCCTGGCATCAGATTTGTGTTTCAGAAAGACAACCCAAGTGAATCTTAAGAAGTCATCTACAACAACCAGACCATACTTCTTTCCTGCATAACTAGTTACAGATGATTCAAATAGATCCATATGTAAAAGTTGCAGTGGTCTAACACTAGAGTGTCTGATTTTGGACTTGAAAGAGATCTTAGATTGTTTCCCCATCTGACAGGCAGAACAAATACCATCCTTTCTGAAAGATGTTCTGGGAAGCCCAACCACTAACACTTTCTTGGCAAGTCTATTCAGAGTTTTAAAATTCAAGTGACTCATTCTTTTGTGCCATAACCAGTGCTCTTCTGTGTGACCAGATTGACTCACCATGAGACATTCTTCAGTTGTGGCAGATGCCCAATCGGCAACATAAAGACTGCCTTTCCGCCGACCAACTAAGACATGCGCTTTGACTCATTGTCTATTAGTTTGCGATTTTTGCTTTGAATTTTATAGTAAAACCTTGTCGCAAACCGGCTCATGCTAAGTAGATTGTATTTCAAATCCTTAACATGTAATACGTCGTTGATTGTTAAAGTTCCCAATTTGACGTTGCAAATCCCGAGAGGGATTTAATTCTCCTCCAAAGAATCGATATCTGGTCCTGTGTTGCAAGCTTTGTAGTCAACCAGATTTGCTTTGTCTCCTGTCATGTGCTTTCCGCATCCACTATCAAATAGCCATTGTGCTTTAGTCCAGGAAGCATTCTGCACACAACAGGAAATAGGAGATTAGGTTCTCATATCTTTGATGGAACCGTCAGAGTCAAAAGTTCTTCCAGTAGGAATCCATTTTTGAATGAATTTCTTTGAAATATGCTTTTGTCTGACAGGAACGTAAGGAGGAATTCTTTTTGAATGAAAGTTATCATTAGTAAGAATTATTTTCTTCCTTGGTGTGTTCCTAGGTGCTCCATATGATGCTTTCAGATACCTGTCAGGTTTCTGAGTTTGCTTTTCAGCAAACTTAGCCTTCCTTGCCAGATTTCTTCTAGCCCTGGCATTCAGATTTTCAGTGGTTTGATTTAACTTCCACTTCTGATAATTGCTTTGAGCAATTCTAGCTTTCAGCCATCGTTCTTGCTCCTGCTTGTACTCATGAGCAAGTTGTTTTCCGATGCCTTTGTAGCCAATGCCGTTTCGAGCACTTGAAGCTATCTGAGATCTTTTCTCAGCAGCTTTGCTAGTCTCTGGTTGATCCAATTTCTTTCCAGAAAAAGTGACATGGGAGAATTTGCCAGCTCCTGCAATTCTACCTTTTTGAGAGACATAGCACTGTGGGTGTTTACACTTTTCAGTGTTGTGTTTCTTTTCAGAGACGTACCCAACAGTTTTGTTTTTTACTTGTTTTTCCCACAAAGGTCTAGTCGCAACTGCCTTTCCTTTGTTAACAATCTTTGTCTTTTCATCGATGCTATAGATTTATGGGAACCGTCTTGCTGAGTACTTACAAACGTTCTTTTCTCCTTACTCTTATTCAGAGTGATAGAACAATCTGTCTGTGTATTCAGCCCAAGTCCTTTCATTTCTGAAGGATCTCTTAAGTAAGATTGTACTTCAGTAAGAGTGTCACTAGCTTTGGCATAAGAATGACAAGATAGCTCTTTCTTCTTGATTTCCTTGTTTTCAGAAAGAAGATTTTCATAATTCTTTCGCAACTCAGCCATTGCTTCTTCATGTGACTTTTCAGTCTCAGATATCTGAGCTTTGAGAAATGCATTTTCAGCATCCTTTCTCTCAGATTCTTTAACTAATTGAGAATTTTCCTTTTCAAGAGAATTCTTTTCTTCTTCAAGGTTTTCGGCTCTAGCTCGAATCATTAGAAATTCTGTTTCATAGATGTCAAGTTCTTTCCTGAGATTTTCTAGATTTTTCATTTCCTCTTCATCACTTTCATAAGTGTAGCAAGAAGTATGTGTTACCTCATCAGCCATAAGACAGTTTTCTATGTTGGAGATGTCCGTCCAATTTCAAAGAACTCCACACATTTCATTCTTCTTGAGGCCGAAGTCGATTATGTCATGAGTAACTCCACATAATTCTGGTGATGGCAGGGTTGAATCATCTGAATTGTCATCTTCAGAATCTGTCTCAACGTCTAGAGCATCCAGTTGAATCTGGATTTTCTTTCTTTCTTCAGTTAACAAAGCTTTACGCTTCTTCAAGATTCTTCATCTTTCTTGTCACCGTCCTTAGTTTGTTGAGGCGGACAATCCTTCTTGAAGTGGGCAGGTTTCTGACAATAGAAACAGATATCGTTTCCAATTTCTCGCTTCAAGACATGATGCTTTACGAAATGGCTTGTTCAAATGAGCTCTGCATATTTTTGTACTGGTGATAGTTTGAGCCTAGATGCTTTTTCAGCTTCTCTTTGGCTTTTCTTCTCTCAATTTCTCGACTGAAAATTTTACTCATTTGCTTTGCAGCAAGAGCATCCTCAGTCTCCTCCTTGCTTTTCTTCTTTTCAGAAGTTCCTTGAGTAACTAGAGCAACATTCTGCAACTTTTCAGTTGTTTGTTCTCTCTGAGTTGTCTCATAGTCAACAGTAGCAAGATGAGAGAAAAGTTCCACTGGAGTGATATTTGGCATACCTTGGTTAAAATAAAAGAATTTAGTATGCTCCCAGTTGTGGTTAAGACTTCTGACAATAGTCTTAATCTTCGCTGCCATATCACTCATAAGAGTGGTGAATCTGAAATCAAGTTCTTCCAGAGTTTCAGTGGGACCTTGTTTGAAATTTTGAAATTTCAACTTTAGAACTTCGAACTTGTTTTCCTTGGTTTTCTCAGTTCCGGCACAGATTTCTTCAATCAGTTGCCAGGCAACTTTCGCCGTTTTAGCACCCCACAGTTTACACTGTATGTGCTCTGGTGTCGATCTGATTATGATGTTACCAGCTTGACCATCCAGACGATTCCTCTTGGCATCTTCCGATGTCCAGAGTTCTCTGGGCTTTGGTTCGTAAATAACGTGACCAGTAGATCTTCCACTTGTTGACGCATCTGTTTGTGAAGATCCTTCGCTTTGATCTCTGTCTCTTCCATTTGAAACCTCCATGACTTGCTTAAGTTGTTGAATGACTATTGGGCCATTCTTTATTACTTCGATCATCTCGTCACTTATGGCTTCAAGGTGGAGCATCATGTTATTTTTCCATTTCTCATAGTTCTCTGGTTTGAGAACGGGTGCATCACTCAGAGACATACCTGCACACTTAACACACAAATTAAATAGTCCTCAAAAATGGACAAAGTTCCTTCACCTATCTGGGAATCTAGGTTCAGTGCAGAAAGCTGGTGAACCTCCTGCTCTGATACCACTTGTTGGTCCAGATAACGGCAAAGTAAAATACTGGGGGAGGGGGGGTGAATAGTCTTTTAAAACTTTTGTCGATAACAAATGTTTCTCAGATATCTGAATAGATATCTGATACTTAGAATCAGAGTGCGGAAGACTTAATAAAGACAAGTGTAGAAACAGTTAATAAGTGTGTGTGTGTATGTTGCTGAAGTATAAATACAGAAATGTAAATGACACAGCAAGTATAGTGGTATCTGGAGGTGGCGTAATCCTCCAACTAATCCACTTCGGTCTATCAGAGACCTAGAATTCACTAGAACAGATAATTGAGATAACCTTACAATAATCCTATTCTAAGATTCTGAACAGTTGGTTCCCAACCAAATGTTCCCCCTGAGTTGTTCCCTAGCTTCTTCAGCCAAGTACTTCTTATACTCAGAAACCTTTGAGTTATTCCCTAGCTTCCCAAGCTAAGTACTTCCTATACTCAAAAAACCTTGGAGTTATTCCTTAGTTTCCCAAATCAAGTACTTCCTATACTCCGGTAACCTTGGAGTTATTCCACGATTTTCAAACTAAGTACTTCACATACTCCACGCCGGTTTTGGTGTTGGTTTCGGTTTGAGTTGTCAGATGAGCGTCTTAATAACTTTTCAGTTATTCAGATAGCTCTGTGAACTAAGTTACTTAATACACTTTACAGCGTATGGTATCTTGTTCGATTTTACTGACCCAAGTCTTATGATTTCTGTTCAAGAGAATGAATCTCAGATAGTTTATCTTTTGATTCAACTCCTTCACAGATAGCTTTGCTTGTTTAGGATCAGAACACTTAGAACTTCAGTGTTTACTTAAGATCAAAAACTTTAGTCGCAATAGAAAGCTTTGATGATAAGTAAGTTGCTTTGAGAGAGTAAGATCAGAGATCGTATGTTTCAGCGTATTCAGTGTTCTGAGTTGTGTTCCGTGTGTGTTCTCTCAAGCTGTCTAAGTGTTGATATTTATAGATGAATTTGAGTGCCGTTTGAATAGTATCCGTTAGGCTCAAATTCAAACTATCGATATCTGTTTATAGTACTGTAGCAGGTTTTGTCTTCTTCTCAGAAGTTGCCGTTGCTTTTATTCAGACATCTCTGTCCGTGCATTAAATGCATTGTACTATACTTTTTGTCCTGTAGTGTCAACGGAACTATGCTTTGTATCAGAGACCAGTGTCATCCAATTCTTTGCACGTCCTTATCTTCATTCTTCAGATACCATTTGTTATTTATTGAAACAACTTTGTTTGCAATATATATTTCTTTTTCAGAAACGTGGTTAATACTCAAGGTATCTGAGAATAGATATCTGTGGACACTTTCCTTGTCTTCAGATATGTATCTCATTTCTCAGATATCTCTTGTGACACAGTTTGTTTGAAAGCTCGTGTTCACAAGATATCCGCTAAGATATCTGAACAACAGATTCAGTAATCTTGTGCAGTTTTCTTCAAGTCTTCAATGTCGTTGAGCTTTCTGCTTGGATGTCTTCTTCTTGGTCTTCTCTTCATAAAATAAAAATTACATTTTGAGACCTAACATCCTATACAAGATTAGCTAGACTATCATACTTAGTGGTTTTCCTCTTTTACAATGTTCAAGTGAACCAAGAGTACTAATCACCTTTCTGAGACTAAGATAAGTCATCATGTTGCTGAACAAAATCTAAACAGATATTCTAACAAAATATCTAACACTATCATACTTAGTGGGTTTCCTCTTTTACTATGTTCAAGTGAACCAAGAGTACTAATCACCTTTCTGAGACTAAGATAAGTCATCATGTTGCTGATCAAAATCTAAACAGATATTTCTAACAAAATATCTAACAAATTTCCTAACAGTTAGAATACGCCAAAACACATTATTTCACCATAAAACATTGCCAGATTATTTAGAATACCATCACCATGCTGCAGTCCCCTTGCAGATGGAAAATTTCATGTACTACATATTTCTGATACAAAGATCTATATACAAGCGAATGCAAGAATTTCATCATGAAGACCAAGCAAGCATCATACCCTTTATTCCATCTCACTCAATAAACAAAACCTAGTATTTTACAAATCATTGAAACCCACAAACAAGACAAATAATCCATCATCCACAAGCAACCAAATAAAACCCTAATTGATCACATAAATTTATTGATAGATAAGTGATCAACCTGCACCCGGATGTTGCGGAAACGCTGAGACGTAGATGAAATCTCTCGCCTCTGTAGCTTCTTCACACTGTTTACAGGCCCAACATATACGCATTGCCTCTTATTCTCTACAGTTCTTCGACTAGTGCACGACCGTGGACTAGCGGTGATTCTCCTTCCGTCCATTTCAGCTATTAACACAAACCCTTTTTTTTTACAGAAATTGAAAAGACAAACAAAAGCCCTGTTCAAGAACTAGTCAGGGAAATTTAACAACACAGGTGGAATTATACATTCAGATGAAAATTTGAGTTGAATAAGAAACCCTAAAATCTCTGGACCAAGAAGGAAAAGTATTCTTATACACCACTGCTCACGGTCTAGAGACTAATTTATCCTTGTCTTTTTCTTCAATACACAATCTATATGAACTTACAACAACATCATCATCATCATCGGTGGCTTATATATAATGGCAAGAACATAGCAAAGGCTTTTGCTTTGGTCTCAATAAATGCATTCATCACACAATCTGGGTTTGTGTATATATATGGAAGGCAAAAACTTACAAGAGGGTCAAACTTTAATATTAGGTAGTAAAAATACATTGACTAAATAGTGCATTTCTAGAAAAAGATTTGGAAAAAGGAGAAAAAAATTAAATATATTGTAACCTCCTCGTACTATTTTTTCGTATCCATATCCACAGTTTCATATTTTCTCAATGAACAAAATGCATACTTGGGTTAATTTGAGTATTTTATGATCGATTTTTCAAGAGTATCACGTTATGTTGGAAGTACGATATGTAAGATGTTAGATTTTTTTGAGTTGCAATGAATTAGATTGTTTTTTTGAAGTTAACAACAGTTTGTTTGTAACTATTGGTAGTTATAATGTTCTAATATTGTCGCGGGAGAAAGTTTCCGCGCAAAGTTTGAAATTGTGGTGTGGCGCATTAATCTTAGTAATCTAAAACACTCCATATTTTGGAATTGAGAACGTGGTGTTCAAAATACATTTTCAATTGTTTTCGTTCACATGTCATTTTGTAGTTTGTGGTAATTAATATGGGCATGATTTCAATGAAAAACACTCGGCGTTTAAATTTGTCGATATTGGCGCGAAAAAAATCATATTTAATAATTTATATTATATGGTCAATATCAATCAAATTAATGCACAAACACATATTTGGAATATATCATATTTGTTTTCTATATTAATAGCTCTAATTGCACTCCCTTTGCTACCTACTGTATAGGTTGTCTGTTAGTTTACAAATTGTACTCCCTAGTACTCTTGCCCAAAAGACATATGTGTTCAGTAGGCGACTTCTATAATTTCAATCATGTGATGAAAGTTCAATGATTACCCGTATAAACTTGTAACCAGGTTGACAAGCTGCATATGAGTTTTCTCTGGTCTTCGGGCCTAATTAGAAAAAAAGCTACAAGACTACATCACTTTAGGTTAAAAAAGTGATACAACCAAAAGCCCAAACAATGCATGCAACTCGGAATGGTAAAAATGACTTTGTTGGAAAAGTAAGGGTAGAAGATGCTAACACTACAAAAAAACTTGGCAATACAAACGCATAAGTTCCAACGGAACAATTTTCATTGCCACTCGCAACGGAATTGCAACAAAGTACCAACGGTAATTTATCCTTAAAAACATAATAGAAAAAACCAACAGTATACCAACAAATTATCAAATGGTCTAGGTTCGAATAAATTTTTTGTTGGAAAATTGTTGGAAATATTAGAGCAAGCAGTCAACACCAACATAACATTCCAACGTAAATAATTTGTTGCTATTTGTAATAAATTTATAACAAAATACCAACAAAAATTAGCACGGTCGCAAAAATAGCAACAATTTACCAACAAATTTAGTTTTCAACATAGTTCATTCAAGTTATAAGTTCTCTAATTCACATCAATAAACTAAAATGCAATACCAAACTTGTTTTTGATATTATAAAGACATGCATTTTATAATAATCGATGAAGTCCAAACCAATAGCAATGTAATAAAATTTGTCGGAGAAGTTTTGAGAGACTAAGATTCTAGGTATATGTTTTGAGTTTTATTAGTAGTGGCTGTAAATTGGGAGAAACATTCGAATTGGTTAGAAGAAAATCAGGATTGTAAGGAATACATGTTACTCCAAACCATTCTTTGTCAAATGTCATAATCAATTGTAAAAAAACGTATACAAGATAAGATTAAGTGTTTTATGTAGTGTAGAGGTAATAAAAGGAGTTAATAATCTAATAGATGCGGGTTCGAGTCACAAGGACGACATTTATTTATTATATTATTTTCCCTTTTTTCTAACAAATTACGGACAAAAAAAGGGGTTGCAAAACTCACCAACAAAATTGTTTTCCGTTGCTGAATTAACAACGCCACTATCACCAACAGTTTATTCAACGGAAAAATACTGTTGGTAAAGGTCAATACCAACAGAATAACAATTGAATATCAAGTTGGTACTGCCCAGTTTTTTTTGTAGTGTAAATGATGAGTCCAACCTAAAATATAAGTTATGTAGACATCAATAACATAAACATGTTGCAGTTTTGGAGTACTAATTGAGTAGAATGGAGTCGAATACGTTCAAAAGTGTGGTGTGAAACGGAGTCGAATACGTTTAAAGGTGTGGTCCAAACCAATAAGGAATTATAAAACTATTTTGATTGGAAAATAGGCGATGGACAAAAATTCCTTTTGATTTGATAGTAGGTTCGGAACCTGCATGATTGCATAAAATTTTGTAGTATACAATAAAACATCATGATTGAGAATAGAAGATGTATGGTATACATGGAAGGGGTGAAATCTTGATCCTATTGGATCCACATAGCAAAGAGAATCGACAATTTTCCTTTGATATACATAGGATTTCAGTTGGACATGGGCATATTTTTGGGTGACTGCAATGGCAAATTCACATGCTGGGCTACATACAAATTTATGGAGTCTAGGTTTGATATATAAGTGGTTGAAACACATTCATGGCTATAGTATTGGACAATAAGATTGTTCTCAAAGTCGCAAAATTTCATTTGGTTGGGAGTGTGCATGATTATTTAGCCACAGGGTCCCTTTTACATCAATGCCATATCTCGGACTCCACCCTATGCTGTAGATGCGAGCGTTACATGAAATTAGTACTGCCATATCCTACGAGACTTAGTAGACTCTCTGGACGTGTAGTAATGCTATATGTATCCCTTAGTCAATGTTTCAGTTTAAAACACTCACACTGGATACATGGTTTATGGATACTTTAATGAGAAAGTTTTTTATGATAACATCATTGTTACAAGTGCAACTTGTCGTATTTCGAAGTCATTTTATCAATTTATATCAGGAGGAATATAGCTCAAGTTCGTGTCGTAGTATTTCGAATTAAACACATGGTGGTTAATATGAAAGTTTCTTTGTATACATCAGCTAAGCATAAATTAGTAGTCTATGGAATATAATTTGGAAAAGACCACCTTTCCAGTTGTTTAAGTGAAATATCGTTGCAAGATTTTTTATGTAATTCGAGCAGGTGGCAGTTGATGGGTTCATAAGGATTGATGAGGGGTGTGTAAATTTCATGATTCATTGATCAATACAACTGAAAATTTAGCTTTACGGGAGGTTTGATACTAGCTTGGCGGAGATGCATCCCAAGGCTTGTTGCTGAAACGGATTCTCAAGTTGTATAAAACCTTGTGAAGTCATGTAGTACTATATATTAATTGTCATTTGCACTTTCTGGAGTGTTTCAAACACTGTTGTGGGAATAAGAATTTCACCCTACAGGATGTGGATGCAACCAATGCGCCGCCTAGAATGACACATAAAATTGAAGGCACCCTTTATAAAGAAACCAATATTATTATTCTCCATTTATTTCTTCAGGATAGAGATGCATGTAGTCCGCTTAGTCTTACTATTTTCAACTGTTCTTTTGGGGCGGGAAAATAAAGCCTAAGGCAAAAACACATTAGAGGAACAAATATTTAATTTTATGTAAAATATATTGACTAAGTAGTTCCTTAGAAATCAAGAGTTGGAAAAATAAAAATAAAAATAAAAAGGATATACTATAATCTTGTTTCAGTATTTTTTTTTCATTTGCTCAAGGAACACATACATAGCTAGGTTAATTTGAGTGTTTTGAGCACGATTTTCAAAATGAATCGCGTGTTAGGTTGGGGGTATCTTGAGTTGTGAGAGTGGGTTACCTTAGTGCGGAACACAACTTCCTCAACTAAATTTAACATGTTTTCCACTTCACTTTGGAGTCTTGGCACCGCAAAAATATGATTCAACATGGAAAACTAGTTTTGAACCAATGCCACCGGCTCATTTGTTGAGAAATTTGTCGCACAATATAAGGATGCATAGATTCATTTCTCAGAACCAAGGCCGCAATAAAGTGTTGTTCATCGTAGTCATTGACGTGCACTTAGGAATTTATAATCGTTGTATTCATGTAATTCGCAAATACACATAAATATTTAAATTTATAATAAGTCAGAAGCCTACGAATCCACAGAATAGCAGAAAGTTGACTCGGGATGTCATTCTCCCCGGATACATAGCATAGGAACAAGCAGTTCAGACACATTTTTTGATGTGAAATAGTGAACATAAAGGTTTTGAAATCGTTTGAATTCGTAAAGCATGAAGGAGATCGTAAATAAATTGATTTTGTAATCAATGATTTAAAAGATATAATGGATCCCCAACTTTCCCTCTTACAGCACTACTCCCAACTACTTGAATAAAAGACAACGTATTTGCCTCTAGCGATAGCGAGGTTCAATTCTAAATACCAAGACAAGGTCAATATCAACACCGCCACTCAGTCAATGAAATTGTTGTGTCAATCAACAAAACATCACACCACATTCCCAGACAAGATTTACAAGTAACTTGATTACCTCTACCAACACCTAGTAATAGGACTGAAAGTGCAAGTGTTCAGTCAGTGTTTTCACAACACCATCAGAATGCACTTTATATTTCACTTGACTCCTATTTTATGTTTTGCCTTTATTCACTTAGTTGGATTCCACGGTTTTGGTTGTTATTGCGCAGGTTCTAATCCAGTTAAGAATATCATGAAGAAAGGAAAGAGTCAAGGAAGAAGGAAAGCGTGTGAAGGAAGTTGGAATAAGGAAAGCAAATATTGCAAGAAGGAAATACTTTCCTTATTGAAGAGAAGAGCTTAGGAAAGATCTTTTGGATGATTTTATATGTCGATCAAGTCAAGATTCGATGCAACAAAATAGGAACTTACCTTCTAGCCATTGGGCATTGTAAGCTATATATAAAGCCAGAAGTAAGTTCATTCAAGTGCATGAGTTAGAGCAGCAGTCATAGTGTATTCATAACACCTCACGTATTTGACAGTTTACTAAGCTTTGTCTAGTCTTTTTACTGGATTAGGATAGTTAGTTCGATCCAACTACTTAGTGATTTGTTCACAACTTAATCACCTTGGTTAAGTTGTGAATTGTTTTTGTAATTCATTATTTCATTATAGTGGATTCTTTTGCCTTGAGGCTCGGTGGGTTATTGTTGATACGGACATGTGTCCAATCCGTTAAGGGCGCCATAGAGCGTGTCCTAGAGCACATCAAGGCTGAGATAGCCAATCCAGTACTAGTCCGACTTTCAAATAGTCCGACCTAAGGGAAACCATTCCAGGTCAACTAGTACTTACAAGTCAACACACCTTCTCAGCTAAGTCCGACGAAGCTAGGTGTATGACTTCCGAACCTGACAAAAGGTCGCATGGTCCTACCAAGCACCACAAACTATCAGTCCTAGGATGCCAAACGGACCGGACGAGAGAATCTCGGACGCCACCATCGCAATAAGACCAAACGTACATAACAGAACCACTGAGATACTTTCGTGGAACTCTAGGCTCGGACGCTGTGAGTTACCTAAGGATAGATCAACCAAGCAGACGGATTTGTCCGAAGGACTTACACGGACCCAACGAGCAGAACAGTACTCTAAGAGGGAAAGGTCCAAACTACCATCCCAGGCCCAGTAATTAGTACTGGATTACTGTTCACTATTGGACCCTGGGCCGAAGGTAGCATTGGTGTCCAAATCTGAAGCATACACTTGGCATCATCTTGTGAGTCGCCTCATAAGCATATGATAACTATAAATATAACCCAAGGTCCAAGGCCTTAAGGTATGTCACAATCATAAGCAATAATCACTAAGTCTTATTGATACCATAACTTCCCTCATAACTATTACATTGAGAGCTACTCGCTCTCTCTTGAGTAAAGTCTCTTACCGGATAGACATACGCAATCCGGGCATCCCTTTCTAACCCCCCCCCCCCCCCCCCACTTAGTCCTTTCAGGTACTCTTGCACGGACGGATACTGCGTCGAACTTCAAGTAGGAGGCGGGTCCTAGACTAGGTTGCTTGTAATAGTTTAGTTAGTTAGTGTTCGAGGATTCACCCCTCAACAGTTATAATATATTAACCCACTAGAAACCATACTTGGTGTTCTTAAATTACGTTGTGTTCTTGATTTGCTCATTAGATTAGCTTTAGTGTTAGGAGCCGTTCTCTAAGTTATATTATAAGAAATTATGGCATATTAACATAACTTATCCCTCTTAATATGGTGTTTAGTAAATGCTATTTATTACAAGGTCAAGTGCATTAAATCATGATGGCCCAGTATTATTGACATATATTAATCTCCCATAAAGTGGAGAGATTGATACTTATGAGAAAGGATTAAACATATTACCATATATAATCGGTGGAAAGTTAGTAATTAGTGATAAATTTACCAATCATGGACGCAAATATTTCTCATTATTTCTAAAATAAATAGTTTTTGTGTAAGATTTATAAGTGTACCAAACGTCATAATACATATTTTAATATTCCCAAATCCTTCATGTAATCAAATCCACCACTAATCCCATCTCCAATACAGAAGAGCTCCTTAGTTTATTTAACTATTTTAGTTAAATACACTGTTTGTTACAGTATATCGAAGACACTGTTCAATAGTGTTCTTTGGTGTACTGTATACACTTGTTTACATAATACCAAATCCAGGTCCATACATTTTCATTTGGCATCATAGCCAATCACCTAATTCATAGGTGTATGGAGGTATCACGGATTATGCTAATGCTAATGTCAATAGGTTACCCATACCAGATGGCTCCAACTATAATCGTTGGAAAACTCGCATTCGCTCGCATATCAAATCCATTGATATTCGTGTTTGAGGAACTGTTCTTGATGGTTATACTTTTCCTTTATTACCTCCTGATGAGGACAAAGATTGCATTCCTATACCGGAACGTGATTATGATAAAAAAAGAACTTGCTGATGCGAACAACAATGAGAAAGCTCTTAATATCTTGTTTAGTTATGTAGATCCTCAAATGTTTAAACTGATTCAAACATGCTCAACTGCCAAACAAGCATGGGACATTCTTCAAAGCACTTCGGGAGATCTGAGTGTGAGAGAATCAAACCTTCAAATGCTTTTGAGTCATTTTGAAAATTTGAGAATGGGAGAGGAAGAGGACATTACATCCTATTTTGGTAAACTTTTAGATATGTCTAATGAAAGTCATATGCTTGGAGACCCTTTGTCGAACAAGCAACTGGTTTACAAAGCTATTAGGACTCTTGCAAAACGCTTTGAAATGAAAAAGATTGATGTGGAAACTTCTGAGAACTTGCCACAATGGATCTTCAAACTTTGATAATATTATGAAAACTTTTGAGCTAGGGTTAAATAACCGTTCGGATGTTGCCAAGGACAGAAGTATTGTACTTCAATCAAAGTCTTCTGAAACACTGGATGATTGATGTGCTCAAATTACTACTTAGAAAACAAGCAGAAAGCAGTTGTTCTAAACAGACAATGCTGACCACGGAATCGTTCGCTAAGGAACCAATTAAACTACCACAACGAGTTGAGAGCACACAGTTACTTGTGTTAACAAATGAATGATTTGAGTTTTGAATGCTTCCTAAACTAGAAATCAGATAAAGCAATGTAAACGTTAAAAGTCAATGAGAAAGAGAGAACACAGCAGTTATGATTGAGTAATGCTAATTCACTCTAGGGAAATCATTCATACTTGTCACACGGTTGGTGTACATAAATCGATCAATCCAACCTCAACCAATCGTCATTTGAATGTTTTGAACTAGAGTAATCGTGGGTCGTCAATCCACGATCGTTAACCGAAAATGATTTAGAAAATATTGAACTAGCGAATTAGATTGATAGTTTTTACGAAGATTTTGAACTAGACGAACCTATATGAACGAATCCTAACCCTAGAAGCGAATACACAAAACCGTCACATAACTACCTTGTTCGGAGTGGTTTAGCTACTCATAGTGGAAGCAAAGATTAAAGATTTCGAAGTATTGTATATGATAAATATAGACATATTGATAATCGCACGCAAGCTCATACAATTCGATAAACAGAAGAAAACACAAATCGAAGAGATGAACGATAGAGAATTATCAAATATTACCAGGAATTTGATATCTATCCTTCAACAATGATGAAAACCGAGCTCCAATAATGTCTTAATTTAGAAGTATGAATATGGAGTTTTTTCTAAGAACTAGGTTAAAAAAGAGTATGAAAGAAAGAATCCAAAATCTAAACTATTAAGTCAAACTAAAATCTGATTCTGCGCGTCTCGTTGCGGCGAGTCTTCTATTGTCGAATACATATCGGCTCGTAATTTCTCGCCGTGGCAGGACAATTTCCTCACTGGGGCGAATCTTCTTTTGTCGCAATATATATCGCTTCGCTTAATCTCGCCGCGGTGGACCGATTCCCTCACCGCGGCGAGCTCCAATTGCCAAAACAGTGGAGGCATTCGTGAAATCTCGCCGCAGCGAGCCAATCTCGCCAAACTTCCTGCTGCTTCGTAAAATCTCGCCGCGGCGAGCCAAATACTCCGCCACTGCGAGCTCAGGCGACTTTGTTTTCTCAAATTGAGCTAAAAAATCTGAATTCCTACAAAACAAAACCAAAACACCAAGCAAAAAATTGTACAAAAACAACTATAAAACTAAGAACAAAGACTAACAAAGATCGCTAAAAAGGACTAAATGAGACTCTAAATTATTGTCTCATCAAACTCCCCAAACCGAACCTTTGCTCGTCCTCGAGCAAACAAACAAACTAAAAATCAAAACTTGACTCTAGACAACGACAAACAAGAAACACACAAACGAGTCAGACTTCCAAGTGACCGAATTCTACCAATGTAAGCATTAAATTCGCAAGATGCAAAAGGTTTGCACTCACCTAACCTTGACGGAATAGTGCACAAAAAATAAAGCAAGACAGTTTTTCAAGTAAATATCACTTAAGTCTAACTTTCCAGTCTCTCACAAGGGAATCCTACGCATCTCTCTCTCACACTCTAGAAGTGTCCAGTGGGTTAATCACTCAATAAACAACAAGAGGAAAGGAAGGTGACTTTCGTCACAAAGGTGCCTCAAATACCTCATGCAATGTACTCAATCGGTTAAGTCAGAAGGGACTTTATCCATGCGCATAGCAGCTTTCCAGAACACACAAACCAACTTCCATATCACCACCTTTTTGCATACTATAAATTATATACTAATCAATTGTCCACAATGGACTCTTTTAGTCTCACTTTTTGGTAGTGTCTGTTTTACCGAAGTGCGCACTTTTGTGCGTGTCAGTTTGGTATACGTGCCATCAACCTCACGGTCATATAGCTTTTTAAGACCACGCCGGTATATAGGTTGTATCTGAAACACGCCCAACACGACAACGGTGATGACAAGCACCACAGATACACTCCAAGACGAATCAACTAATCAGGGGAAGAAATATACAGATTACAAGAATAGATAAACATAACAGCACAACAGAATTCTTCTCCCCAAACCGGTTCTTCGCAATGCATTGGCTTTGACAAAATGAATCATGAAGAACATGCCGTTCGTCATACTTAACTTAACAGAGTACACATGAGCATGAAGAGGCGCAGACAAGGGAGTTTGCACTTCCCGAAAGGATCACACAGGCACCTGTACAATATTTTTTCATCGGCGTAAAGTTTCTCACCGGCTTTCTGGACAAAAGAGATAAACAAACTTACTATTTACAAGAGAAACAGACTTACGGGATTTTGAATCCACTACACCACCTTAGTTAAATATCATGCAAAACATAAGCAGCTAGCAAATTTAACAATCACAATAGGAGCTTTCATAACTTGGAAGAAAGACTCACGAAAGACTCTAGAAGGGAAAAGAAGAAAAAGAAAAATGACTAAAACATACAGAAAGTAAAGGACGAAAGACTCTAGAGACTCAGTCAATAGAGAAAATGTAGACAAGACACTAGAGAGCACATTCCCCCTCCCCAAACCCAAACTCAAGCATGTCCTCAAGCATAGAGTGGAAAAAAAAAAAGAGAATGGGATCAACAGTGACTTGCCTGCAGGTGTATCTTTATAGTCATGTACAAGACTCTTCCGTGTTGGCTAACAGGTACTCTGGAAGTTCTTGGTTCTTCCGATTGTTGCAGCCCCTTTTCTTCCCTGCTAATAAGTGTGTATATATAGGGGTCCAGTGTGTGCTCCTATGAATTTCCTGTTGTTAACCTGCGAAACAGAATATAATAGAGCAGAATAGGCTTTCAGTTCACGTGGCTCGCCTTGCATCTCGATTGTGCAGGTTCGGGCATGTAGATTCACCACCATGAGAGTCGAGCGGATGAAGGGTCACCCTAGAACTAGCATATCTTTTTCCATCTCTTTCTCTTTCACCCTCAGGGATTCCACTACCACAAAAACCGTCATTACCGTTACACCATCCAGCTTAACCGGGACATCTTCTACAATCCCCAGGCATCTACTTCGGGTTCCACCAGCAAGAGTCATAAAGCATTTGTGCGGCTCAATCCCTTCAAGCCTAAGTCCTCATAGGTGCCAAAAGTCATCAAATTGCAACTGGCACCAGTATCGACTATTCCGGTAACCTAAGTTGAACACCCGATGGAATAAATCAAAACTATCGGAGTCGCTTATACTCTTCTCCGCCTTAGGAATTACTGCGGTGGCGGGTCGGTTTCTGCAGTTATTTGTTCCACATTCGCCTCCTCTTCTGGAATCACGGAACTCGGTTCCTCGACTTCATCTTCCGTCAGTTCAGCAACGACAACATTCTCAGTCTGCCTAACTGTCAGTACAGGGGTCACTTGAACCGTTGCTGGGGTTCCTACATCGGATGCAGAGTTCTCAACTTCGTTGGTACAAGTGGCAACAACAAACTTAACCTTCCCTGGTTCTTCAAAATTTATCTCAACCGCCAGGACTCTAATGTTTTCCGGGGCTGCTGGGAATCTCCCTTTCTCCATGAGCTGCAATCTCCCAACCAGATCACCCAATGTTTGTTCCAACCTTTTTTCCGACTACTCGATACTATCAAACCTCTGGTCATTCTTTTCCTGAATTCTCTACGCTTCAAGCCAGAACCTCTCAGACCTCTCCATGTAGCTTCTGATTTCCTTCTCTAGCTCAATAGTACACGCCCCTGGGGTCTCTTCTACTGCTCTGGCTGCCTCTCTCCTAGCCTTATTCCTCACGCCCTTAAGCTGAGATACTGCTGCTAGCCTCTCGAAAACACCATTTAATTCATCGGAGGATGCTTCCAAGAAGGAATTTTTGCAGGTCATATCCACCATGTTCGGACACTCCCAATCTAGGCCTTCATAAAATTTTGATGCATAAATTCATATCATCGATCTGGTGGTGAGGGCATTGGGATAATAACTGCAAAAAGAGATCCCGAGCTTCATAAAAGGTCTCATCACCCATCTGCTAAAACTACATTATCTGAGCACGAAGGTGCTGCGTTTTCTCGGGGGGATAAAATTTATTCATGAACGCCTTGTATAGCGAATCCCAAGTCGACAGAGAACCACCAAGTTTGTTTAACAGCCAACTCGTCGCCTTATCTTGCATACAGATCGGAAAGACCTTCTTCCTTATCTCTCCGTCAATAACTGTTACCCCTTAGGCTGTCAACGGAATCCCCGAAATTAGTAGTTTGAACTCCTTGATGAATCATATCACATCTTCATCTGCCATCCCGTTGAATTTTGGAAGGCTGTGGAGGTGGTGAGCTTTGAGTTTGAAGTTCCTGGCTTCGTCAGATGGAACAATTGCTGCCCTTCCAGGCCTGGCCTCTCCGGGTTGCATGTAAGCTCCATAGGTAAGCTGAGCCATTGGAGTTTCCTTTCTGATAAACCTGTTGATAAAGCTGCACAACTCGAAAAACTCGAAATATTCTTAGTTTCTGTTAGTGCACTAAACTTCAGGTTGCAAAACAAACAAATAACAAGTCACCCTCAAGCGCTACAGTAGGAATTGATTCCCTGGCAGTGGCGCCAAATTTGATGTGCTCAAATTACTACTTAGAAAACAAACAGAAAGCATTTGTTGTAAACAGACAATGCTGACCATGAAATCGTTCGCTAAGGAACCAATTAAGCTACCACAACGAGTTGAGAGCAAACAGTTACTTGTGTAAACAAATGAATGATTTGAGTTTTGAATGCTTCCTAAACTAGAAATCAGATAAAGCAATGTAAAGGTTAAAAGTTACTGAGACAGAGAGAACACATCAGTTATGATTGAGTAATGCTAATTCACTCTAGGGAAATCATTCATACTTGTCACACGGTTGGTGTACATAAATCGATCAATCCAACCTCAACCAATCGTCATTTGAATGTTTTGAACTAGAGTAATCGTGGGTCGTCAATCCACGATCCTTAACCAAAAATGATTTAGAAAATCTTGAACTAGCGAATTAGATTGATAGTTTTTACGAATATTTTGAACTAGATGAACCTATATGAATGAATCCTAACCCTAGAAGCGAATACGCAAAACCGTCACATAACTACCGTGTTCGGAGTGGTTTAGCTACATATAATAGAAGCAAAGAACAAAGATTTCAAAGTATTGTATATGATAAACATAGACATATTGATAATCGCACGCAAGCTCATACAATTCGATAACCAGAAGAAAACACGAATCGAAGAGATAAACAATAGAGAATTATCAAATATTACTAGGAATTTGATATCAATCCTTCAACAATGATGAAAACCAAGCTCCAATAATGTCTCAATGTCAAAGTATGAATATGGAGCTTTTTCTAAGAACTGGGTTAAAAAAGAGTATGAAAGAAAGAATCCAAAATCTAAACTATTAAGTCAAACTAAAATCTGTTCTGCTCGTCTCGCCGCGGCGAGTCTTCTATAGTCGAATACATATCAGCTCGTAATTTCTCGCCATGGTGGGCCAATTTCCTCGCCGTGGCGAGTCTTCTTTTGTCGCAATATATATCGCTTCGCTTAATCTCGCCGCGGCGGACCAATTCCCTCGCCGCGGCGAGCTCCAATTGCCAAAACAGGGGAGGCATTTGTCAAATCTCACCGCGGCGAGCCAATCTTGCCAAACTTCCTGCTGCTTCGTAAAATCTCGCCGCGGCGACCTCAGGCGACTTTGTTTTCTCCATTTGAGCTCAAAAACCTGAATTCCTACAAAACAAAACCATAACAACAAAGCAAAAAATTGTACAAAAACAACTATAAAACTAAGAACAAAGACTAACAAAGACCGCTAAAAAAGACTAAATGAGACTCTAAATTATTGTCTCATCAATGATGAAGATGAAGATGATGAGTTCAATATTATGTTCAAGGCTATGATAAAACGTTTTCAAAATAGTAATCTAAAAGGCAAGTTTAAAGTAGGATCAAGCAGCAATCCCTTTGTTCAGTCCAAATTCCCCTCCAAAGCATTGGTGAAGTATTCTTACAAAAAACCCATGGATGAGGATCCAGAAAAACTAATAAGAACTCAGTGTCATTGTTGGTCCAGATAACGGCAAAGTAAAAGACTAGAGGGGGGTGAATAGTCTTTTAAAACTTTTGTCGATAAACGATTCTCGAAACCCCGTGTTTACGATACTTAAATCAGGCGGAAGACTTTAAGATAGTTAAGTGCAGAAACAATAAGTAAGTGTGTGTGTGCTTTGCTGAAATGTAAATACAGAAAGGTAAATAACACAGCAAATATAGTGGTATCTGGAGGTGGCGTAATCCTCCAACTAATCCACTTCGGTCTTTCTGAGACCTAGAATTCACTAGAACAGATAATTGAGTTCACCTTGCAATAATCCTTATTCTAAGATTCCTAAATAAATGGTTCCCAACCAAATGTTCCCCCTGAGTTATTCCCGAGCTCCTAGAGCTAAGTACTTCCTCTACTCAGATAACCTTGGAGTTATTCCATGATTTCCCAAATCAAGTACTTCCTCTACTCCACGCCTTGATGGTGTTGGTTATAAGGTTTGTCAGAGAGGCTTCTCGTATAACTTTTCAGTTATGTTTTCAGAGCGCCTAATAGAACAAGACTACTTAATACACTTATTCAGTGGATGGCAATCTGCTCTTTACTAACCCAAGTAATTGATGTCCGTTCTGGAGAATGAGCTTCAGAAAGGGTATATGATAGTTCAACTCTTTCACGAATAACAATCTCTTGTTAAGGTTCAGGACAACTTAGAACTACTAGTGATTCTTCAAGCAACAGAAAGCTTTCAGAAAGGGTAGTAGAGTGCTTGAGAGAATACTTTGCTTGATGGTAAGTTTGCAAGATAGAGCGTTCTAAGGTATGTTCTTCAAGCATCTAAGTGTGTGATATATATAGATAAATTTGAGAGGCGTTTGAATTGTGTCCGTTGTGCTCTCTATCAAATTATATCCGTTTATATCTTGAACTATGTACTCAGAAGTCACTATCTCATTTTTCAGAGAGGACTGCTTTTTGCAAGATTTTCGCGATGCATTTAATGCATAGTACTGTTCATTGTCCTTTAGTCTCAACGGATACATGAGCTTTCTGATGGCTTGCATGCTCCATACTCATGATGTCATATGTTCAGAAGCATATCCCGAAAATAAGTTAATATACTCAAGAAAGGATTAAGGACATAGTCTTTCTGAGTTAGACTAAACCTTTGTGTCTTCATAAACCTTGTGCAATCTTCAGTCTTCTAATCTTCAGAAAAGCTCCATTGCTAGGATTGATCTTCATGGTCTTCTTAAAATAAAAATTACACTCAGAGACCTATAATCCTAATACAAGATTTACTAGACTAATCATACTCAGTGATTTCCTCTTTTACAATGTTCAAGTGAACCAAGAGCACTTAATCACCTTTCTGGCTAAGATAAGAACATGTGATGAGTGATCAAAATACTAACAGATATTCCTAACAAATTTCCCCCTTTTTGATCAGTCATCCATGACTATCTTTCAAGTCCTATTACAAAAATTGTAATCCTGGAAGAGAAAACAATCCACCACTTAATCATTTCAAATGATATTCAATTTTAGTTGAATTAAGTGCAGAAAGTAAACATCAACCAAATCACAATAAGTGATCTTTGCTGATAAGTTGTCATCTATTAAAATGTATCTGAGAGTATGATCTTCAGATAGGTACAGTTTACAGAGTAAGATGCAACTTTTACAGATAGAGAATTTCAGAAACAATCAGCAAGATTACAAAAAGTAATAAAACATACTAAGTAAATTAGAACAAAGGAGAGTCCAAGCTCCAAGAGAGTATTCTAATGTTACTAGTCTTCAGGTCTTCAGAAACACAACTTGGGTTCAGATACCTCAAGTTCTTCAGCACCCTTTCTGGATCAGTTGACATGATCATCCACTTTTCTGCATTCTGACAGAGAGCTCTGTCTTTCTGGATAATTCACATATTTCATGGTAACTCTTGCCAAGCTTGTGATTCTTCCGCAGAAAATGTTTGACCCAGAAGTACTTTCCCCAGACCCAGGCATGGTCTACTTGCAGCTGAGATAGGTTGAAATACTTGTATATTTCTTCCAGATAGTGTATATCATCTAGGTATTCATCCAATGTCATATAGAATGACTCAAAGGTTGAAACACCTAGTTTGTTCTTCCTGCTGTAGCTACCATCCAGTTTTCTTACCTTGTGTACATCATCAGGTTTTGGGTAAGGACAGGCAAAAGAAAGATCCATCTTTCTGGCTTCATTCCTCTTTTCTACTTCAAAGTTTAACCAGGCATGAAGGTGCTCAGGTTTTAGCAATTCTGGCTTGGCTTCTCTCCATTTCAGGATCTGGTTGAGGATGGGAGTTGGAAACTTATCATTGACAAGTAGATGTTGTAGTTCCAGAATCCAATACCCTCTCTTGTTCAAAATGCACCTATATGAAGATTCTTCATTACTAGTCTTCATATACTCAATGTGGACATCAGTTGGCCTTTCTTGATGTGTTTCATTGTTTATTCTGCCAAACTGGAAATCCCTCCTTGCTTTTTACATTTGGTGGCCTTCGTCAGAGATCCTCTAACCCTTTCTTCTGCCTTGAAATGTCTTTGGTGGATGTTCCTTGTATAGACTTAGTGTTTCCAGAAGGAGTTCTGGCTGCTAAGGGCTTTGCTGCCAGAGGAGGTTGTGAAGTAGTTGCTTGTCTCCTTTTCTTGTGAAGTGGATGTTCATCAGAATCATCCTCATCATCATTGTAGTCCAAAATTGGAGACTTGCAACTTTCTTGGCCTCTTACTTCTCCTTCTTCCTTTTCTTCTTCTTCAGAAGTCTTCTTCTCTTCTGAGATTCTAAGGGACTTGGTTCCCCTAGTGACCATACTTCTCAGCCTTCTGGCTGGTTGATCTGGAACAACTTCTTGACAAGGGTGTCTCGGTGGTGTCCTTAATGACAAGTTGACTTGAGGAGGGAGGATTTGATTGTTTTCTTTTTCTTCCTCTGCCTTTCTGAGGCATCTCTTCTTCCCCCTTAGTCATGAATGACTGACTCATGATAGCATAAGCTTCAGAGAGAGTTTCAAAGTTTTTCTAGAGATTGTTGTGCACCCTGACTAATTCTTAAAGTTCTTTCTTCAGCTCGTTGTTACGCCTAACAGCCTCTGCTCCTTTACATTGAGTTCTTCAAGCGGCCTTAGGATGGCGTTGGCTTGCAGGACAGCATGGCCGGCTTCATTCAATGCTGCATTAGCATTGTTACAATCCTCATCCCTGATCAACCCTAGGTCTTTCTGAGAGAGAGCGATGCTGGTTGCTCTGTTGAGTAAAGCAGCAGCCAAAGGCTTCATCTCTTCTGGGACGGATTTTAACACTTTTGTATCTTGGGCAACTAGTGTCTTTCTGAGTTCTAAAAAGACACTTTGTTTCGCCTGTGCTCTTCACTTCTTGAACTACTTAGTGCGAGAGAATATATGAGGAGCAAGTAGAGCTCTTTTGTCCGAGTGACAAGTATCTCATCTTACCTTGATGATCAAGTTGTGGGTTTCAGCATCACTATCATAATCCTTTTCTTGGATTGTTTGCAGATTGACAATCTTCTTCTATTTTCCATCAAGTGTGCTGGCCTTCTGAGAAGATGTAGAAGGTCTTTCTGATGCAGTCTCAACATCATGTTCTTCATCATCATTGTCATCCATTGCATCTATTTCAGCAGCTGTGACAACAATGGCATTCTTCAAATTTCTTTGCTCATCTAGGAGTGCCAATTCTTTGGCATTAGCTTCTTCGAGCTTTTTGATTTTGGCTTCCTTTTCATCAACAATAGCTTGAGTCTCAATGTTGATTCTCTTCTCTTCTTCCAATACCTTTCTGAGTTGTTCAATTCTAAACTCAGCGGCTGAAATTTCTTCTAAGGCATCATTGTGTTCAGCCTGTTGGGTATCTTGATGAGACTTGGGAGGTGATGATGATGGAGCTTTCTGAGCAATTGAGGGAGTAGCCTTTTCTCCACTCTCTTTGCTAGCTTTCTGAATCCCGCCTTGTCCAGGTTGGGGATCATCATCCTGATCATCATCATCATCACTCTTATTCTTTGTTTCTTGGTTAGGATGCTCAGAGGGAGGTTCTTGATAATCATTTTCGTCCATCTCCTCGTCATGTTCTGAAACCAGGTTGATCACATTTGGGAATGTAATCATCCTCCCATTAACTTCTTCTTGTTCAGCAGGATAAGTAGTGAGCTTGCTGGGCAAGGCAGGATGGTTAACAATCTGCTCTTGGGTTTGAGCATCCGCAGACTTGAAATCTTCTATAAGTCTTTGTGCTACTTCATGAATGAAGTCTTCATACATTAGAGTGGCAAATGAGTAGGACTCTTTAGGGTACAATGCATGGATATAATCCTCCAGATTTAGGGCAATTGCTCTCTTTTCCGGGACGTCAATTACTCTGGTTATTTCAGAAAGGTCAGCCTTTCTGAGTTTCTGCCATTGTCTGAAGCACTTGAGATGTTTCTTTAAGGTGTGCTTCTGGAAGGCCTTGAGTAAATCAACTGGCACTAAACTTTGAGCCTGAAAGAAAGTGTTCAAGTTAGTTTTGTTCAAACCACTTGTGTTAGTATCTGTGTGCAGAATTGAGCTTTCTGAGCATACCTGTGTAGAAACACTAGGCTCATCTGCTTGGATTTTTGCTTGCTTGGGCACAGAGGCCTCAGATACTTTGGTGTGAGGAGAAGTTTTATCCTCATCAACCTTTCTTTCTACTTGAACCTGAGAGTTAAAATCAAACATGTTTAGAAACTTTTAACAGAAAAGATAGGTGGAAAAGTGCTTTCTGAGACTTCACTTACTTCTAAGTGAGGAAGCTCAGTAGCATGTTCCTCAGAAACCTTGGGGGTTTCTGGCACCTATTCTGCAGATACTGCTTGTTCAGCAGTTTTAGTTTCTTTTGGAGGAGATGACACAACTGTTTCTCCATCCAATTGTTCTTCTGACTGAGCCTGTAAGAACAAACATAAGAGATTTTAGTAGTGGGTTTTCCAGAGCATTCGTTGAAGAAGACTATTATAGATTACTTACCTTCTCGTGAAGGCTCAAGAATACTTCCTCAGAAAGCTTTTCAGCTTCTGGAATCTCTAGGTTTTGGGGTGTTGATTCCACCACCACTACTTCCTCAGTTGGAGCCTAAGAAGAGGCATTAAGAATATTAGAACATAAGATCAATTTTAGTTAGTTATTTCTTGTTCAGAGATAACTATTACTACCTGTGGGACAGGCTCTTCTTGATGTTCTGAGGTTGGAGGAACCTCTTCTTGATTCAAGGGGGTGGACAGGTTTTCTTCCCCCTTAAAGTGTGTCTCCAAGATGGCCTGTAACAAATACAGCTTATGAGTAACAAGTTAACATACAATTATGTTGACATGTTAGATACAAACTATCTTTGTTACCTGAATAGAGTCAGGCTGATCATTAATCTCTTGAACTTGTGGTGATTTCATAGTCTCTCTGTGCTCATTATTGATCTCCTCTGCAGTATCATTCTGAGTCTCCATCTCAGTTTGATCCCTTTCTGAGAGTTGAGCTTTCTCAGAAGGTTGAGGAACCTATTCAAGAATAGGGTTTTCTTCAGCAATATTAAGTGCTGGCATTGTGAATGTGGAAGCAATGGCAACATCTTCCATCATTCTATCTTCCTCACCCAGGCCTTCTTCTTCCTGCTGGGCAGAGGGGCTCTTGTCTTTCTGAAGAGCTGAGCTTGAAGCTCCTCCATGGGTCTCATAGTTGAACCTTTAGAGTACTTTTGTTTAGGGTTCCAGTCCGATGGGGTAAACTTTCCCAGAAGGCGTTTATTCAACACATTAAGTTCCTTTCCTCCTTGCTTTTCAGCAGGAGCAGAGGATGTTGCCTTAGGGTTCTTGGTGGTCATCCTCTTGGGTGCCATCTCTTATGTAGAGTTTAGAGTGAGTGTTTTTCAGATGAATATTGCACAATTGATCGAGATTTTTTTTAGTCAATCTTTTAAGCACAAAAAGTTGAGTTTTGTAGAGGGGTTTTGCAGAAATCTTGAGAGATTTTGGTGTTTTAATGCAAGTTTGAAATTTCGGAATTGGTAAAAGTGTTTGTCTTTTGCCCAAATCCTATATATATAGCAGACAAAATGTACATAGATACCACATACATATAGCTGAATATGAATGCGTGTCTTTGCATCTGCAAAGGCGTGGTACGTCCTTTGTACTTCATTAAATGCATAGTGGGCCATGTCTGCATTTCTCAACAGACATTACTTGCTTTGTTTTAATCTCAACCGTTGAGATCAAACGTTTATTCATCAAGGGCTTATATTGAATATCTTGTGATGATATCAATCAACAAATGGTAATGTGCCGACTTGATGGATTTTTAATATGCTACATTCATTGTGTCACTTAGTAAAGAGTAGGAACACTTAATCGTTTGAGCTTATCATTTTGAGTGTCAAGTCCTTATCTATATATTGTTTATCATGAAAATGGTAAAAATACAAGACATTGCACATGTTTGACTTTCAGAACTTATACCTTTTGGGCTTTGTGTGTCCATTTCTCTTTATGACTACATAGCTTTCTGAATTCAAGTGTCAGAAGCTTCAATTGTTTGAATGTATTTGACCCACTCTCAGTAAGTAAGTTCTAGTTTTATTTACTTATTAAGTGTGTACCGACCTTTGCCTTTCTGGATACCCGTTCCAGAAATGTTTTGCCTTTCTGAGTGTTGCTACTCAGAAACCTTTGCATCACTTCTTATCAACTTGGCTTTCTGAGAACCTGTTCTCAAAGGCCTACTCACTTATTCAGTCTTTTATAGATTCAGGACAATTTTTCAGTCCTTAGGCAACTCCATTAATCGAAGATTATGTCTTAAGGTCAAGAACCGGCTTTCTTGTAAGGGCTTAGTGAAGATATCTGCAAGTTGGTCTTCTGTGCCAATCTTGAGTATCTCTATATTGCCTTTCTCAACATGGTCTCTGATGAAGTGGTGTCTAACATCAAGGTGCTTTGTTCTGGCATGGAATTTGGGGTTCTGTGTGATTGCAATAGCACTTGTGTTATCACAGAAAATGGGAGTTTTCTCTTCATTGAGTCCATAGTCTCTGAGTTGTTGTTGAATCCACAGAATTTGTGTTGCACAACCACCAGCAGCAATATATTCAGCCTCTGTGGTAGAAGTTGCAATTGAGTTTTATTTCTTGCTAAACCATGAGATAAGTCTAGTTCCCAGAAACTGACAAGTTCCTGAGGTACTTTTCCTACCAAGCATTGATCCAGCATAATCAGCATCTGAGTAACCAGCCAAACTCAATCCACTTTCTTTAGGATACCACAAACCTACATCTACTGTACCTTTCACATACCTTAATATTTTCATAGCAATGTTGTAGTGTTATTGCATTGGATTTGTTTGAAATCTAGCACACACTCCAACTGCATATTGAATATCAGGTCTGCTTGCAGTAAAGTAAAGTAGTGAACCTATCAATTTTCTATACTTGTGTTCATCAACACTCTTATCTGATTCAGTATAGGTCATCTTGGTTCCTATGCTCATAGGTATCCTAGCATTCTTTTCAGAAGGCTTAAGTTTGAACTTTGTGAGCATGTCTTTTGCATACTTTGTCTGACTAATGAATATTCCATCATTGAGTTGCTTGACTTGCAATCCTAGGAAATAGTTCAATTCTCCCATCATGCTCATCTCAAACATACTTTTCATGAGATTTGCAAAGTCATCACAAAGTTGCTTGTCCTTAGATCCAAATATGATGTCATCAACATATACTTGAACTAAGAGTAGTTTCCCATCATGGTTTAAAGTAAATAGAGTTTTATCAACTTCACCTTTCTTGAAACCACTTTCCAGAAGGTATTTGGCCAAAGTGTCATACCATGCTCTTGGAGCCTGTTTCAGTCCATAAAGAGCTTTATGTAGCTTATAGACCATTCTACTTTCTGAGAAAACTTCAAAACCAGGTGGTTGTTCAACATAGACTTCCTCAGCAAGTTCACTATTCAAGAATGCACTTTTGACATCCATCTGATAAACTTTAAAGTCTTTATGAGCTGCAAAGGCTAGAAAGAGTTTTATTGCATCCAGTCTGGCAACAGGTGCATATGACTCATCAAAATCTAAACCTTCAGTCTGGGTGAATCCCTTGGCAACCAACCTTGCTTTGTTTCTGGTTATTTCACCAGATTCATTCATCTTGTTTCTGAAAACCCACTTAGTTCCAATCACAGATATTCCTTCTACAAATGGAATTAGTTTCCAGACTTTGTTTCTTTCAAACTGATCCAACTCTTCTTGCATTGCAGAGATCCAGTCTTGGTCTCTTAATGCTTCTTCTATAGTTTTTGATTCAATGTTTGAGATAAAACATCCAAAGAGAGAATTAGTATTTTCAGCTATTGCTCTCCTAGTCCTAACACCTTGATTGATTGGTCCAATTACATATTTTGCAGGATGATCCTTGATCCATCTCATCATGGGTTTAGGGCTAGTAGGGTCAACATCTATGTGATCTGAATGTGAATCACTATGATTATGACTTGATACTTCTTCAGTATCTCTGACATTTTGCACCTCATAAGGGCGGTGAATGTCTGACACTTTCTCAGTGTGAGAGCTTTCTGGGACATGCCTGTCAGAGAGGTCATTTCCAGAATTAGCTCTCTGATGAACATCTTCAGTTTCCATTTCTGGAATTCTCATAGGAAATTCTTCATCATGTTTGAGAATCATCTGGTTGTTACTAGGCATTTCATGCTTTTCTTCGTCAGAATCATCCTCCCTTTACACAATGATGTTTTTCCTTTCTGAGAGTTCCTCTTCAGAATCCTTTATCATTAGTTCCTTGAACCTTTCTGAGAGTTCATCAGCAAGGGGTGTTTTCTTGCTTCCTTCATAGAATACAACATGAACTGATTCTTTAATCTTCTTTGTTCTTTTATTGTAAACTCTGTATGCTTTGCTATTCATAGAATAACCAAGAAACACACCTTCATCTGCCTTTGGTTGAAATGTCCTTAGATACTCTTTTCCATTGTTAAGAACAAAACATCTACAACCAAATACTTTTAGATGTTTGATATTAGGGGGTCTACCAACCAAGAGTTCATAAGGGGTCTTGTCATGGTGTTTGTTTATCAAACATCTGTTCTGAGTGTAGCATGCTATGTTTAGAGCTTCAACCCAATAAACTTCACTTATCTCAGTGTCAGCTAGCATTGTCCTTGCTGCTTCTTTAAGTGTTCTATTTTTCGTTTCTGCAACACCATTTTGTTGTGGTGTTCTTACAGAGGAAAGTTTCTGTTGTATACCTTTGCTGGTACAAAACTCCTTAATGTACTGGTTGACAAACTCAGTACCATGGTCTGTTCTGATTGCAGATACCTTGTCATTTTTCATGACTTCAAGCTTATTCAGCAAGTTTGGTATCTCCACCCTTGCATCAGATTTGTGCTTCAGAAAGACAACCCAAGTGAATCTTGAGAAGTCATCAACAACAACAAGACCATACTTCTTTCATGCATAACTAGTTACAGATTATTCAAAAAGATCCATGTGTAATAGTTGCAGTGGTCTAACACTAGAGTGTCTGATTTTGGACTTGAAAGAGATCTTAGATTGTTTCCCCATCTTACAGGCAGAACAGATACCATCCTTTCTGAAAGATGTTTTGGGAAGGCCAACCACTAACTCTTTCTTGGCAAGTTTGTTCAGTTTTGAAATTCAAGTGACTCATTCTTTTGTGCCATAACCAGTTCTCTTCTGTGTGACCTGATTGACTCACCATGAGACATTCTTCAGTTGTGGCAGATGCCCAGTCGGCAACATAAAGACTGCCTTTCCGTCGAGCAACCAAAGGTATGCCTTTGACTCATTGTCTATAAGTTTGCAATACTTTGCTTTGAATTTCACAGTAAATCCCTTGTCTGCAAACTGGCTCATGCTAAATAGATTATATTTCAAACCCTTATCATGTAATACGTCAGTGATAGTTAATGATCCTAATTTGACGTTGCCAAATCCCAGAGAGGGATTTAATTCTCCTCCAGCAAATCTGATGTCTGGTCCATTGTTGCAAGTTTTGTAGTTGACCAGATTTGCTTTGTCTCCTGTCATGTGCTTTCCGCATCCACTATCAAATAGCCATTGAGCCTTAGTCCAAGAGGCGTTCTGCACAAAACAGGAAACAGGAGTTAGGTTCTTGTTTCAGAGATAAAACCATTTAGACTAAACATTCTTCCAGTAGGAATCCACACTTTAGTGAATTTCTTGGGAGTTTGTTTTTCTCTAACTTGATCAGAAGGAGATGCAATAAAATCAGTAATTTTGATCTCAATTTTCCTTCTTGTGGTGTTTCTAGGTGTTCCTTTTGGTGCTTTCTGGACCACAGGTTTACATTGCTTTTCAAGAACTTAGCCTTTCTGGCCAGGTTCCTTCTAACTCTGGCATTCAGTTTTTCAGTGGCTTGAGATTTCTTCCACTTCTGTTTATTGCTACGTGCAATATCAGCCTTCCGTCATTGTTCTTGTCCTTCCTTATATTGTTGCAGAAGAACTTTTCCAATAGCACGATAGCCAATGCCATTTCGAACACCTTTGGCTTTCTGAATACGTTCTTCAGAAGCCTTACTAGTTTCTTCACCATCTTTATTTTCATAAAATGGTACAATAGAGAATTTGCCTATTCTAGCAATTCTTCCTTTCCTGGTAATGTAGCAATGTGGATGGTTACATGTCTGAGGGTTATGTTTCTTTTCAAAAACCTTATCCGCAAGTTTCTTGTGAACTTGTTGTTCTTTCAAAGGCTGGGTTGCTACTCCTTTTCCTTCGTCAACTACCCTAGCTTTCTGACCAATGCTATAGGTGGTTGAAGAACCATTCTGTTGACTTTTTACAAAGGTCAACCTTTCATCACTCTTCTTCAGAGGAGATGAATTACTCGATTGTTCATCAAGTCCAAGTCCACCTTTCTCAAAGGGATCTCTTAGATAGGATTGAACCTCAGTGAGAGTGTCACTAGCCTTTGCATAAGATTGGAAGGATAGCTCTTTCTTTCTGAGTTCTTCATTCTCAGAAAGCAGCTTCATCATTTTCTTAGTAACTTCATCCAAGGCTAGTTTGTGAGAATTTTTATTCTCAGATATCTGAGATTTCAGAAAGGCTATTTCAGCGTTCTTGTTCTCAGATACTCTGGTTAGCTCAGAAACCTCTTTTTCAAGAGTTTCTTTGCTTTCCTCTAGAATTCTGGTTTTGGATTGTGCTTCCAGAAATTCTTTCTCATATCGATCCAATTCACTCTTGACCAACTCCAGATCCTCAATTCCATCATCACTCTCATAGTACAGAAATTGTGAATTGTTAGCTACCTCATCAGCCATAAGACACATTTCAATGTTGGAGATGTCTGGACCAGCAATCTCAGCAACTCCACACATTTCTTTCTTCTTAAGGCCGAAGTCAATTACATCGTGGGTGATTCCACACAATTCTGGTGATGGTAGGTTTGAGTCATCTGAATCTCCATTTTCAGAATCTGTCTCAAAGTCTAGAGCATCAAGTTGAATTTGAATCTTCTTCCTTTCTTCAGTCAGTAAGCCCCTTTGATTTCTCTTGAAATTTCTTCTGTCCTTCTTGTCACCTGTCTTGAGCTTGTTTAAAGCAGACAATCTCTCTTGAAATGACCAGGCTTTTGACAATAGAAGCAGATATCATTTCCTATTTCTGCAGCTTCAGTACTAACACCTTTCTGAATGGGGGTGTTCAGAGAGTTGTTCACTTGTATGTTCTTGTACTGATGATAGTTTGGGCGAAGCTTTTTCACTTTTCTTTAGCTTTTCTTCTCTCAATCTCTTGACTCACAAATTTCTTCATGTGTCTTCTTGCAGAGCATTTTCTTGGATGCTTCTTTGGTATCCTTCTTTTCGTAAGTGCCTTGAAACTAGAGCAACACTTTGCAACTTTTCGGTTGTTTGTTCTCTCTGAGTTGTCTCATAGTCTCATGAGCAAGATGAGAGAAGAGCTCTCTTGGAGTAATATTTGGCATCCCTTGATTGAAATAAAAGAACTTAGTGTGTTCCGGTTGTGATTGAGACTTCTCAATAGTCTTAATCTTTTCCGACGTGGAGTATCTATTGCTTTCACCAAGTGCAGCCATATCACTCATAAGAGTAGTAAATCTGAAATCAAGTTCTTCGAGTTTCGGTGGGACCTTGTTTGAAGTTTTGGAACTTCAATTTAAGAACTTCAACTTGTTTTCTTTGGTTTGCTCGGTTCGCACGCATTTCTTCAATCAATTGCCATTACTTTCGTGCTTTAGCACCCACGCTTTACAATGTATGTGCTCAGTGTCGATCGATGATTATATTACGAGCTTGACCATCCAATCATGTCTCTTGGCATCTTGGATGTCCGAGCTCTCTTCTTGTCTTCATATATAATGCTTCCACGAGCAACATGACCACTATCACTAGCAGCCATGTCCTCGCTTCCATCTTCCTTGTCTGAGGCTTTTCTTCCATCAGACACCTCAGTAACTTGTTTGAGTTGTCTGATTTTGATAGGCCCTTTATTGATGACATAGATCATCTCATCACTAATGGCCTCCAGATGGAGCGTCATGTTGTTCTTCCATTTCTCGTAGTTTTCTGGCTTCAGAACGGGTGCATCACTCAGAGACATACATGTACACTTAACACACAAATTATATAGTCCTCAGAAAGGGACAAAGTTCCTTCACCTATCTGGGGATCTAGGTTCAGTGCAGAAGGCTTGTGAACCTCCTGCTCTAATACCACTTGTTGGTCCAGATAACGGCAAAGTAAAAGCCTAGAGGGGGGGTGAATAGTCTTTTAAAACATTTGTCGATAAACACAGTTTCTCAGAAACCTGGGGGTTTTTTATACTTAAATTCAGAGCGCGGAAGACTTTAAGATAGGTAAGTGCAGAAACAATAAGTAAGTGTGTGTGTGCTTTGCTGAAATGTAAATACAGAAAGGTAAATAACACAGCAAGTATAGTGGTATCTGGAGGTGGCGTAATCCTCCAACTAATCCACTTCGGTCTTTCTGAGACCTAGAATTCACTAGAACAGATAATTGAGTTCACCTTACAATAATCCTTATTCTAAGATTCCTAAACAAATGGTTCCCGACCAAATGTTCCCCCTGAGTTATTCCCGAGCTCCTAGAGCTAAGTACTTCCTCTACTCAGATAACCTTGGAGTTATTCCCTGATTTCCCAAATCAAGTACTTCCTCTACTCCACGCCTTGATGGTGTTGGTTATAAGGTTTGTCAGAGAGGCTTCTCGTATAACTTTTCAGTTACGTTTTCAGAGAGCCTACAAGACTACTTAATACACTTATTGAGTGGATGGCAGTCTGCTCTTTACTAACATAAGTAATTGATGTCCGTTCTGGAGAATGAGCTTCAGAAAGGGTATCTGATAGTTCAACTCTTTCACGAATAACAATCTCTTGTTGAGGTTTAGGACAACTTAAAACTACTAGTGATTCTTCAAGCAACAGAAAGCTTTCAGAAAGGGTAGTAGAGTGCTTGAGAGAATACTTTGCTTGATGGTAAGTTTGCAAGATAGAGCGTTCTAAGGTATGTTCTTCAAGCATCTAAGTGTGTGATATATATAGACAAATTTGAGAGGCGTTTGAATTGTGTCTGTTGTGCTCTCTATCAAATTATATCCGTTTATATCTTGAACTATGTACTCAGAAGTCACTATCTCATTTTTCAGAGGATCGCTTTAAAGATTTCCGCGATGCATTTAATGCATAGTACTGTTCATTGTCCTTTAGTCTCAACGGATACATGAGCCTTTCTGATGGCTTACATGCTCCATACTCATGATGTCATATGTTCAGAATCATATCCCGAAAATAAGTTAATATACTCAAGAAAGGATTAAGGACATAGTCTTTCTGAGTTAGACTAAACCTTTGTGTCTTCATAAACCTTGTGCAATCTTCAGTCTTCTAATCTTCAGAAAAGCTCCATTGCTAGGATTGATCTTCATGGTCTTCTTGAAATAAAAATTACACTCAGAGACCTATAATCGTAATACAAGATTTACTAGACTAATCATACTCAGTGATTTCCTCTTTTACAATGTTCAAGTGAACCAAGAGCACTTAATCACCTTTCTGGCTAAGATAAGAACATGTGATGAGTGATCAAAATACTAACAGATATTCCTAACAGTCATGCATGTGAAGGCTTTGGTCATTATTCTTACGAATGTGCTAACACTCTTCGAAAGAAGTGAAACTCTTATTGGATTTGTTTGGATGATGATGAAGCAGGTACAGATGAAGATGTTGTTCTACTAGATGAAGAGGTTTATACAGCTGCACTACACTCCCAAGTCAATTGGAGTGATGGCAACTTTGATGATACACAGTGTTGTTCGAACACTGCTGATAACATCTTTGTGCAAGAAATATTCTTTGCAGCTGTTGCCAAAGACCTACCTGATGAGTGTAACGGATGTGAGACAGCTGATGAACCCATACAGTCTCAGAACTTCTGTACTAAAACACCAGAATCATTGGTGTACTATGATCTATCAGATCCCCACTACATGCGTGGTTCAGTAGACCTTGAAGCTGACCACTCACCTGAGAATGATATGAGTCAAGAGGAGTTCATTGAGGAACTCAAAGTCATCTATGAGGATGTGTTGAAAGAATGGCGAAAATCTGCAAAGAATGAGAAGGCCCTGTTCAAAGAAACAGAGTATCTTAAGGAACTGAACAAGTCTCTGCAAGACACAATCTTAAGTCTGGAAGTAAGCCTAACCAGAAAGGAAGCTGATCTAGAAAAGGTAACCGCTAAACTTAAACTCCATGAGCTTACTTTGACCAAAATGAATACAGGAACGTCTAAACTTGATGAAATGCTAGGTCTAGGTAATGAGGGAACAACAGGTCTAGGTTTTCAACAACTTATACAGGACCTAACTTCCTCTACCAAGGATGCACCTAATAATTACCCACCTCCTGTGTTTGTCAAAGGAAAAGGATTGTCTGCCCAAAGCAAGAAAAAGGTGTTTGTGTGTCAGTTTTGTTCTAAACCTGGTCATATTAAACCTTACTGTTTCAAATACCAGAAATCCTTGAAACAACCCAAGAACAATGTTTCAATAGAGGAAACCATCCTGATCAAGTCTGATTCTATAAAAGACTCCTCTATTGTAACTTCTGCGGATTACAACAAGTCTAGTGCTGACATTTCCAGTAGTAGTGTTTCCAGTGTTACGTCAACTCCAGAATATTCTATAAATGTTCAACACTCTGATTCTGGTGTTGTCACAACACTGTCCAAAAACACTAGTACTCTGAAAGGTAGAAACAGATTGAAGGGAGTCTGGATACCTAAGACTGATAATGTTTACAAAGTAGTGTTTTCTGCTGTTAAGTCTAATCCTGTAGGTACATGGTACTTTGATAGTGGGTGTTCCCGTCATATGACTAGTACAAAGACCTACTTGACAAACATAATTCCACTCACCAAAGGAAATGTCACTTATGGTGGTGGAAGCAAAAGCAAGATAATTGGTAAGGGTGTGTTGAATGTTAAAGGATTTCCAGCACTAAACGATGTACTGTTAGTAGATGGCTTAGAAGCTAATTTAATTAGCATTAGTCAACTATGTGACGATGACTTGAAAGTGTGCTTTGATAAGAAATCCTGTGAAGTCTTTGATAAATCCAGTTGTTGTGTTTATGACAGGCTCTAGACCAAATGATAATTGTTATAAGTTTAATGATCATGTGAAAGTTGATGAGTCAGTTATTTGGCACCAAAAACTTGGTCATATGAACTACAGGAAACTTGACAAACTAGTAAAGTGTGAGGCAGTGTTGGGAATTCCCAAACTGATCAACCCTGGTAAGATTGTTTGTGGAGACTGTCTTAAAGGGAAACAAACCAGGGTATCCCATACACCTGTTCCAGTTATGTCAGATGGTAAACCCACAGGTATAAACAAGCAAACGTTCCAAAAGTGCAGGTAAAAGTAGTCTTCTCCTGGTCTTCAGGTGCAATGGGGATCTGGAAGAATCCAGATAACCCGTCTAGGAAACAGTAATAGTCATGCCCCTTCAGACATTTTAGCATCTTTTCTATAAAGGGTAAGGGGGAATGGTCCTTCCTTGTAGCTGCATTCAATCACCTGTAGTCGATGCACATCCTCCATCCGGTAGCAATCCTTGTTGTAATGTTATACTTTACCGTTATTCCTGACTTCTTAGGAACCACGTGTATTGGACTCACCCAATTGCTACTCTCGATAGAGTAAATCAACCCATTATTTAAAAGTTTGTGGATCTTCTTCTTCACCACTTCCATTACTACTGGATTCTGCCTCCTCTGATGTTGCCTCACTGGTTTTGCTCCTTCTTCCAGTGTAATAGGCATGCATCTCATGGGGCTAATCCCCTTGATGTCGGTTATATCCCATCCTATTGCTTCCTTGTATTTCTTTAAAACCTCTACTAACTTCTCTTCTTGATCCTTAGTTAAAGATGAAGATATAATGACAGACTAAAACTCGTCGTCGGACAAAAAAATGTACTTTCCGTCTGCGGGTAGCTGTTTCAGTTCCGGTTTTGACCTCAGCACTTCTTCCAATCCTAGGGCTGCTGGTTTGTCCTTCTCCTGATTTTCCACTGTATCCACCGAATAGAGTTGTTCGAGCCTCTCATAATGTTCTATATGTCAAAATCTTCTTCATCTTCATCTATTAGATATGGCATCACATAACCAAACTCATCTTCGTCTCCAAGGTGGAAATCATCTGCGCCTTCCCAATATCCTCTCTCGATTCTTTTTCCTTCTTCTAGGAGTTCCCCCTTAGAATTGAAACGCTTCTTCTATCCTTCCACGATCAATGTATAGGTTTTTTCTCCAGTGTCAAATACGGCTTCTATCTGATGTAAGGTTAGTTGACCAATAAGTGTTTTAGACCTTATGACGCTTCCTTCCATATCAATCACGAGGAAGTCAAGCCTCGACCTTATACCCCCGATCTCTACAGGTAAACCGTTGATTTCCCCAACACATTTCTTTGTCGAGTTGTCTGCCAGCTGAACGCTGGCTCCAAGGTGTATCATGCAATTTACCATTTTGCCCTTTACTCCAATTGTCATACTAAACTGTCTCGGATCTCCATCTCCTCTTTTTATGATATTTTATCCTTCTCTCCATTCCAATCCAACATAAGCCTTCCTCCAGTTAGCGAGTTCCCTTATAGCTGCTTGATAATAAGATGGATGTAAAGTAAGTAGGTCCTCCATCGGTATTGTTAACAAATGACCTCGCAGGTTTCCTTTAGCCTTCTTCTTTGCAGGAGCCTTCCTGGAAAAGGTACGTCTTTCAGATCAACTATTCGCCCATCTTCTGCTGTGACATATCCTTTCTCCATCAGGTCTCCATCATATCTTCCTTTTTGGGATGTCTCCTTAACCATCTTATCCTTTCTTCCCTTCTCCTGGACTGTTTCCTCCGACTTCTCTCTCTCCCCTTCGTCACCTTCTTCATCTATCTCCATTATTTCTGCATCCTTCTTTCTTGCTCTTTCTTCACTTCTAGGAATAGAATCTGGGGTTGTTATCCCGCTACTAGTAGTAATAGCCCCAATGCTCTCCACATGCTGCTCCTTGACTTCCTCCACCATTTCATCCAACTCACTTACTGCATACTTCATTTCAATCAAATCGTCCTTGATTGCATCAACCTCATCACTTAACCTTTCTATTGCTTCCTCAGTTGACGTGAAGTTCTCCGTCAAAAGGTTTACCAGATAGTGTGTTTCCTTGCTTCCTTTCTCCAACTCCTCCAACACTACTTTTCCTCTCTGGTTGTGATGTTTCTTGAGGGTATTGATCTCCTACTCTAACCCCTTTTTGGCAATTATGACGCTTTCAACCACTTGCTCGCTGTTGATTTTAGAAACTTCGTCCTTCCCTTTTATACTCAGCTCAATAAGCTTTCCTTCTGGTACTTCCTAGCTTACTTAATTCAATAAGTCTCATTTGTCCAAGTACTCAGGAGTTCCTACGCTCTGTCCCATAGCCCAATGTGCTTCGTCTTCGATCGCAGCTACTGTCCTTACTTCTTCCACGGCCTCCATTTTGTTGAAAATCTCATTCTCCTTCAACTGCTCACTCATGTACCTCGAGTTCTCAACAACACTTGCACAAGCTCCCAGCACATGCTTAACGGAGCCTAATGAGTCGGTTTTATACCGTCTCATTCGGTCTTTTTTACCATCTTTTTGTCATCCTTGAATATAGTTTTATTTAGTTTTCCTAGAGTATTTTTACTTGTTTTGCTCTTTGTGTGTTTTGTAGACATTTGGCTAAATAGCACTAATTGAAGGAAAAATGGTGTATTTTATATGCATCTACAAGATATGGAGTTCCAATGCCTCGTATGAATGCTAGAAATGGAGCGGGAAGGCCAAAATATCAAGAATCGGAGTCAAAAGGCGTCAAAGGGGCAAAACGGTCACTCCAGGAGAACTGGCGACGCCTGTTTGCCAGCAACTCACTGTTTGATTACTGGCGACGCCAGTTTTCAAACTGGTGTAGCCATTTTCTTCTTTTGCCGTAACTCTGCGATTTTGTTTCCTAATTCGTCCTGACCTAGTTTTTCTCCTTTCTATACTTAGAACAAGACACAATTACTTTTATGATTGATTCTATTATCAAGAACAACACCTTGCTGTAGAACTAGACCTAGTTTCAAAGGCAATTACGGGATTTGAGGTAATTGAACCGTTTTCCCTTGTAATCCGACATTGACGTTGATTGGGAGATTATCTACACAGCCTTTGCATCGATTCATTTTCATTCTTCAATTTCTACCTAGGGTTTGTGACAACGAAGGGTAAATTTGTATCAATCCTCTCGAATCTTTGTTTCGTGCTTGAGATTATGTTTATTGCTAGTATGATTATGCTTTTGCTTGTCATGAGTAGCTAGACACCCCGATTATGGGGTGGTGACTGATTCAATGCATGTTAGCTAGGGTTCATGAGATTCGAAGTGCATCGGGTTTAGATTACTCGTGCCTTTTAGATTAATCACATATCTTGCTATTCTGTTTGATGTGTTATCCGTCAATATCACTATTAAGCATTTGATCCTTGGAAACCAAAACGTTTTTCGTCTTGCTTCAATCTAACAGTTAGTTGCAAACAGTAATAGTAGGATTAGCTAGATTGATAGTAGCCTAGTAGAATTGACGCCTTCACTAGTGCTATTCGTTTTTGAACTCAAGACTGTGACAACTTGCGTGGTCAATCCCGTGAATCACATGTATCCTGCTAGCTAGCTTGTTGACGTTACCACTCCATAATTTCCCCCATTCATATTTCAATCTCGTTAGTGTTAAATCGGTTTCTAGTAGTTGCAAGTAGTTGTTTACTTTGGCTTATCATCTCGCTGTCGAAGCAAACAAAATTTTACTGCTTTCCATATTGTTACTTTTATTCGTAAACTGAAGCTCAGCCTAGTTAAGTCCCTAGAGACCGACCTCATGGTTAACTTCACTTCACTACAGGTTTTCGTAGTGTCGAGAATTAGCTCTTAGCTAAGTAAGCAAATTCAAAACCTGATTTGACACATCAGAGCCCCCCCCCCCCCAACCCTAAATGATTCCTTCAGAGCTACGTCTATCAGATCTCTAAATTCGTCTCTCACTCCTAAGTATAAATACTCACATAGCTATCGTGAAGTGAACTAAATATCTGTTTTGATTTTGATCAGTAACCCTAATGACTTATCTTAGCTCAGTAAGGTAACTAGTACTCTTAGTTCACTTGAACATTTAAAAAGAGGAAGCTTACTGAGAATGTTAGTCTAGCAAATCTTGTATAGGATGTTAGGTCTCTGAGTGTAATTTTTATATCTTTGAAGAAGTCTAAGAAGCAATCATCCAGCTGACGGAAGTCATTTGTTGAAGATCAGAAGACTGCACAAGATTGCTGAAGACTAAGGAGAAGTGTCTCCTCAGAAACCTTGGCTCAGATACCTTAAAGAAATTAAGTGTCTTTGGAAGACAAGGATTTCAATAGGTTTCTGATGCACTATAGTTCACTGAGGAAGGACTTGTAAAGCCTCGGAAAGCTTGCATTGTTCCGTTGACAATACAGGACAAAAGTTAGTACAGTGCATTAATTACGCAGACAGAGATGTCTGAGAAAAAGGGGAAATCTTTGTAAAGAGACAAAGCTCACTGCCGTACTAACTTCAGATATCAATAGTTTGAATTTCATTGAGCCTAACAGATACTATTCAAATAGCATGATTTTCAACTATAAATATCACCACTTACAATGCTTGAAACACACCTTAGACTGAACATCACATGCGATATACATTCAAGCATACAAGCCTTCTGCCTACTTACTCTCTAGCTTATTGTTGCGACTAAAGCTCTTGAATTCTAAGTAGCACGAAAGTTCTAACTGTCCTGATTCTTAACAAGAATTGCATATTTTGAAGGAGTTGAATCAAGAAGATATAGTTGCGACTCATATATGTGATTCATTCTCTTGAACAACATCAAGACTTGGGTCAGTAAGGAACAACTTCCCATACACTGAAAAGTGTATTAAGTGAGCTTGTTTCTTCAGAGCACTCCTAGATAACTGGATAAGTTATTAATAGCCTGCTCACCTGACAAACTACCATAACCAACACCACACAGGCGTTGAGCATAGGAAGTACTTGGCTTTGGAAGCTGAGGAATAGCTCAAAGGTTACTGAGTTGAGGAAGTACTTAGTTGGGAAAACCAGGGAACAACTCAGGGGGAACACTTGGTTGGGAACCTAGTGTTAAAGGGATCAAGAGATAGGATTTTGTAAGGGGAACTCATTATCTTATCTTAGTGGATTCAAGTCCTGAGAAAGGGCGAGTGGATTAGTTGAGGGATTACGCCACCCTCAGATACCACTATAAAGTTTTGTGTTATTTACTTTCTGCACTTTACTTAATTGCGTATTTATTGCTTGCTGAGTATTTACACACATTATAGCTTGCTGAGCACGTGCACTTATCACTGAAGTCTTCCACTCTCTGAATATAAGTATCAGATACCTTCACGGATATCTGAGAAACTGTTTTATTGTCAAAAGTTTGAAAAGACTATTCATCCCCCCGTCTTTTACTTTGTCGTTATCTAGACCAACAAGTGGTATCAGAGCAGGAGGTTCTTTAACCTTCTACACTGAACCTAGATCCTAGATAAATGCCCACTAACATCTTACCACGTACACTTGCTTTGTTTGTTTAGTGTTTGTTGCAGGATATCTCTGAGCGATGCACCCGTTCTCAAGCTAGAGAACTATGAGAAATGGAAGAACAACATGATGCTTCACCTGGAAGCTATCAGCGACGAGATGATCGAAGTAATAAAGAAGAGCCCCATTGTCATTCTAAGAGTAAAGTAAGTCACTGAGGTTTCTAATGGTCGAGATAAGGAAACAGATGCTACTAGTTCCTCCACATCTGGTACAACATCGAGTGTAAGACCAACTGGTGAAATTGCGTATGAACCAAAGCCCAGACATCTCTGGACATCTGAAGATTCCAAGAGAAATAGGTTGGATGGTCAAGCAAGAAACATCATTATTCGTTCTACTCCAGATCACATACAGTGTAAATTGTGGTGTGCAAGAACGGCGAAAGAAGCCTGGTCACTGATTGAAGAAATCTGTGCCGGCACTGAGAAAACCAAGGAAAACAAGTTTGAAGTTTTGAAGCTCAAATTCCAAAATTTCAAACAATGTCCCATTGAGATTCTTGAAGAACTGATGAGTTAAATGGCTGCACTTGGTGAAAGTGAGAGATACTCTAACTCTGGTGGAGCTTTTCTCACACTTGGCAACTGTCAACTATAATACAAAGCAAAGAGGACATATGACGGCTGAAACATCACAAAATGTTTCTCTAATAACTCAAGGTACTTCTGAAAAGAAGGATACCAAAGAGGTGACTGAGGAAAATGCTATTGCTGTAAAGCACATGAGAAAGTACGTCAGTCAGGAAATAGAAAGAAGAAGGGCCAAAGAGAAGCTGGAAAAGCATCTAGGTCCCAACTATCACCAGTACAAAAGTATGCAATTGACTAGCTCACTGAGGAACGGAGGAAGATTCAAATCCAACTGGATGCTCTTGATCTTGACTCTGAGTCTGAGGATGAGGACTCAGATGATTGTAAACTTCCATCACCAGAGTTGTGTGGCATCACTCATGAATTGGTTGACTTCGGTCAAAAGAAGAAAGAAATGTGCGGGGCTGCTGAGGAGGTCAATCCAGATTACTCCAACATCGAGCCATGCCTAATGGCTGATGAGGTAACCACCATTTCTCAATTTATAAATTATGAGAGTGATGAGGAAGGAATCAAAGATCTAGAACACCTCAGAAAAGAGTTGGATCTTTATGAGAGAGAATTTATGGTTGTCCAAGCTAGAACCAAAATTCTTGAGAAAGAAAACAAATCTCTTGAAAAGGAATGCTCACAACTGCGAAAGCTATCTGAGAAAAGGATGCTGAGAATGCATTCCTAAAGGCACAGATAGCTGGGACAGGAAAGGTACATGAAGAAGCAATGGATAAACATCAAAAGAAGTGTGAAGGTCTTATTTCTGACAATAATGAACTCAAAAAGGAAGAATTGTCCTTCCAATCCTACGCCAAAGCTTGTGACACTCTCACTGAAGTACACTCTTATTTAAGCGATGCCTTAGAAAAGGGAGGACTTCGGCTGGATACTCAAGCAAATAGTTCTACCACTCTGAACAAGAGTGATGAAAGAATGACGTTTGTTATGCGTCAGCAAGGTGGTTCCCAAACAACCTATAGCATTGGTCAGAAAGCTAAGGTTGCTGAAAAAGGAAAGGCAGTCGCGACCAAACCTTTGAGGGAAAAACAAGTCCCAATGAAATCTGATGGGAAAGTTCTTGAAAAGGAACAACACACTGGAAAGTGTAATCACCCACAGTGCTATGTCTCTCAAAAAGGGAAGATTGCTGAGCTAATAAATTCTCTAATGTCACATTTTCTGGAAAGAAAAATGACCCAGAAACTAGTAAGGCTGCTGAGAGGAGATCTCAATCGGCACCACGTGCTCGAAATGGCATTGGCTATAAAGCCATCGGGAAACAGCTTGCTCATGACTACAAACTAGAGCAAGAATGATGGATGAAAGCTATGGTTGCTCACAGCAATCATCAGAAGTGGAAGAAAGAACAAACCACAAGCAATCTGAATGCCAGGGCTAGAAGAAATCTGATAAGGAAAACTAAGTTCGCTGAAAAGTAGACTCAGCAACCTGACAGGTATCTGAAAGCACTACGAGGAGCACCAAGGAACACACCAAGAAGGAAAATAGTTCTTGATAATAATGATACTAGTCATTTACCTAGAATTCCTCCTTATGTTCCTGCTAGACAAAAGAATGTCCCTAAGAAATTCATTCAAAAGTGGATTCTTACTGGGAGATACTTTAGTCTAGATGGTTCCATTGTTGGAATGTGAACCTAACTCCATGTTTTCTGTTTTGTGCAGAACACTCTAAAGAAGAATCCAACATGGAATTTTGATAGTGGATGTGGGAAGCACATGACAAGAGACAAAACAAATCCGGTTAACTACAGAGTGTGTGATACAGGACCAGATATCAGTTTTGCAGAGGAGAAGTGAATCCAACCGTAGGATTTGGATATCTGAAATTTGGAGCCCTTACAATCACTGGAGTACTACATGTGAAGGGATTGAAATATAATCTTCTTAGCATGCGTTAATTTTCTGGCAAAGGGTTCTCAGTGAAGATCAAATCAAAATTCTGCAAATTGATTGACAATGAGTCAAAGCAGGTAGTCTTGGTTGCTAGGCTGAAAGGAAGTCTCTATGTTGCTGACTGGGCATCTGCCACAACTGAAGAATGCCTCATGGTGAGTCAATCTGGCTACACTAAAGAAAAATGGCTATGGCACAAAAGGATGAGTCACTTGAATTTCAAAACTCTGAAATAGCTAGCCAAGAAAGAATTGGTTGTTGGATTACCAAAAATGGAATACAAAAAGGATGGTGTATGTTCAGCTTGCCAATTAGGGAAACAAACCAAAACATCTTTCAAGTCTAAAACTAGACATTCCAGTGTGAGGCTACTAACTGTTACATATGGATCTCTTTGAGTCCTCAATAACCAGTCATGCAGGAAAGAAATATGGTCCGGTTGTTGTGGATGACTACTCAAGATTCACTTGGGTTGTTTTCCTCAAACAGAAATCTGACACAAGGGTCGAGATACCAAACCTGCTTGAAGTCATGAAAAATGACAAGGTATATGTGATCGTAATGCACCATGATCGAAGTTTGTGAACCAGTACATAAAAGAGTTTCGTACTTGCAAAGGTATACAACATCAACTATCTTCAGTAAGGACACCACAACAAAATGGTGTTGCTGGAAGGAAGAATAAGACCCTAAAAGAGGCAGGAAGAACTATGCTTGCTAACACTGAAATAAGTGAAATCTATTGGGTTGAAGTTGTAAACACAACATGCTACACTCAAAATAGATGTTTGATCAACAAACACCATGATAAGACTCCTTATGAGTTATTGATTGGTAGAACCCCTAGTATCGGGTGTTTGGTTGCAGATGTTTTGCTCTTAACAATGGTAAAGAATATCTAAGAACATTCAACCAAAGGCAGATGAAGGAGTATTTCTTGGTTATTCAATGAATAGCAAAGCTTACATAATCTACAACAAAAGGACACAAAAGATTGAAGAATCTGTCCATGTAGTACTCTATAAAGGAAAGAAGAAAGTACCCTTGAATGAAGAACTCTCAGATAGGTTCAAAGAACTTAAGATTAAGGATTCTGAACAAGAATCTCAGAGCGAAAATGATTATGTCATTCACTTAGAGGATGAGTCTGACGAAGAAAGGCAATCATTGCCAAGTAACAACCAGATGACTCTAAGACATGATGAAGAGTTTCCTATGCGAAATCCTGAAATGGATCAAGACACTGAGAATCTTCATCATGAAGAGGTCTCTGAGCAGGAGGTTGCTGTGAATCATGTCTCAGATACCCAGGACACTGAATAAGTGTCAGATATCCCAAGCACATTAAAAGTGCCAGATATCTTAGATACTGAACAAGTATCTTATCATGATCATAATGATACTGAAATGAATCAAAATGATAATGATCCTACTAGTTCTAAACCCATTATGAAATGGATAAGAGATCATCCTGTAAAGGATGTGATAGGTCCTTTAGACTAAGGGGTAAGAACTAGGAGAACAATTGCTAAAAATGCAAATTCTCTCTATGCATGTTTCATCTCAGACATTGAACCAAAGACCATTGAAGAAGCATTAAAAGACCAATATTGGATCTTAGTAATGCAGGAAGAGTTGGATCAATTTGAGAGAAACAAAGTCTGGAAACTAGTTCTCTACATTGATGGAATATCTATCATAGGAACTAAGTGGGTTTTCGAAAACAACATGAATGAGTCTGGTGAAATAACCAGAAACAAAGCAAGGTTGGTTGCCAAGGGATTCACCCAGACTAAAAGACTAGATTGTGATGAGTCATATGCTCCAGTTGCAAGATTGGATGCAATCAGACTATTTCTAGCCTTTGCAGCTCATAATGACTTTAAAGTTTACGAAATGGATGTCAAGAGTGCATTCCTAAATGGTGAGCTTGCTGAGGAAGTCTATGTTGAGCAACCACCTGGTTTTGAAGTTTCCTCGGAAAGCAAGATGGTCTATAAGCTTCAAAAAGCTCTATATGGACTTAAACAAGCTCCAAGAGCATGGTATATGACACATTGGCCAAGTACTTGCTGAAAGTGGATTCAAGAAAGTAGAAGTTGATAAAACCTTCTTCACATTGAACCATGATGGGAAACTACTCTTAGTACAAGTTTATGTTGATGACATAATCTTTGGATCTAAGGACAAGCAACTTTGTGAAGACTTTATTGAGCTCATGAAAAGTAAATTTGAGATGAGCATGATGGGAGAATTGAATTACTTCCTAGGGTTGCAAGTCAAGCAACTTGATGATGGAATATTCATTAGTCAAACAAAGTATGCAAAAGACATGCTCAATAAGTTTAATCTAAAGCCTTCTGAAAAGAATGCTAAGATACCTATGAGCATTGGAACCAAGATGACCTATATTGAATCTGACAAGAGTGTTGAAGAACACAAGTATAGGAAATTAATTGTATCTCTACTTTACCTCACAGCAAGCAGACCAAATATTCAATATGCAGTTGGTGTATGTGCAAGATTTCAGACAAATCCAATGCACTCACACTATAATACTGCTATGACGATTCTAAGGTATGTTAAAGGAACTGTAGAAGTTGGATTGTGGTATCCAAAAGAGAGTGGTTTGAGTTTAGTTGGTTATTCAGATGCTGACTATGCTGGATCAATGCTTGATATAAAAAGTACTTCAGGAACTTGTCAATTCCTTAGTACTAGGTTGATATCATGGTTCAGTAAGAAGCAAAACTCAATTGCCACATCAACCACAGAAGCAGAGTATATTGATGCTGGGTGTTGTGCTTCACAAATCTTGTGGATACAACAACTCAGAGACTATGAGATCAATGAATTGAAAACTTCTATTTTCTGTGACCACACAAGTGCTATTGCCATAACTCAAAATCCTAATTTCCATGCAAGAACAAAGCACATTGATGTTAGACACCACTTCATCAAAGATCATGTTGAAAAAGGCAATATTGAGACACTCAAGATTGGTACAGAAGATCAACTTGCATATATCTTCACAAAACGTCTGCAAGAAAGTAGATTCCTAACCTTGAGACATAGTCTTAGGTTAATGGAATTTCCAAGGTGCTAAATTGGTCACTGAGACGGGAACTCAATGAGCCAATAGAGAAGGATAAGGCTTTCTGAAAAGAAAGGCACTTAAAGAGAGAAGGAGATATCTAAGATAGGCACTCAGATATCATGGCTAAGTATAAAGTTGGTTAAAGAGGTATCTGGAATGGGTATTCAGATATGTGAGGCCACTAAGTAAGGGGGGACACAAAAGAAGAGAAGTTGTCAAACAGTACTATCTGTCAGAAGTCAACTATCTCCTGTGGTTTGAAATTTTTTCATTTTTGTGATAATTCTCAAACAACACTGGACGCTTAATTAATAACCTCAGAAACCAGTTTGTCTCCTAGTTAAAAGTTGTTGAGAGTTGAAAACGACTCAGATAGCTATTAGCCAAATAGCATTAATTGGGCACGATTACATGTGTTGGTTGTGATCATTGCTGATAAAGCAATCTCAACCATTAACAGAATGGCGATTGTAATTCAACGGATCAGATGAGTCCATTTAGCCAACTAGCGCAGTAACCCAGTAACTGGCCCCACTCGCATTTAATGAAAAACCACGTTTTCACCACGCCTTATGCAGATTGCGAGATACATAGATACAGAATCCATCTGTATATGTGTACTTGTATTGCTATATAAAGCAGTTTATGGAAAAAGAAAACACTTTCGCATAAACTCACATTTTACTTAGCACAAAAACAACAAAATCCTTCATCTTTTCTCTGCAAATCTTCTCTTAAATCTCTGAATTCCTACTAAGTTTTTCTGAAAAGAATCACTTAACCGAATTCAACCTTAATATCTTTCAATTTCACTTCTCTACTACTACTATTTAAAGAGATGGCACCCAAAAGAGCTAGATCTCAAAAATCCCAAGTGTCCACATCTGGAACTGCTGAAAAGTAAAATCCAGCGATTCTTGTGACAAATCGGAGAGTTGTTGGTGATTTCAACTTCTCCATGTGGAATCCCGACTCTAAGATACTCTGGGGAGGAGTACTCGTCGATGATTACTTGATTGGTGCTGCTAACAACCAAGCAGATATGAAGCATAGGCTTTCTGTACTTGAAAAGGTAAAGATTAAAGAGTTTTCCTCTCCAAGGCCCACTTGCACCTCTACTGAGGATGTGTTGGAATTTTGCAACAATTCCACCATCATTGAAGACGATGGCACTGGAGAAGTGCGCATCACAACGAAGGTCCAAGGTGTTGACATAAACCTTGATGTGAAATCCTTCAGCACTCTATTAGGGTTACCCACCCAAGGTATTGAGTATGTACCAAATACCTCAACCAAGAGTGCATAAATTTTCTACGCTCTCTATAAAAATCCTTAAAATGATGATACTCCAACAAAGTTTGACAACTTCATTGTCAGGAGAAGACATCTTGTTGAACCTTGGGATTTGATAGTCCTTGTATTGCATAGGTGCTTTGATTCAAATCATGGTGGAGCTGACCAGATCAGCATGGAAAGATGGAGAATGATGGCATTCCTCAACACTCTGGAGGAGAGAGATGAGCCCTTCAACTGGGGGAAGTACATCTTTCTGAGGTTTGTTAACAAACTTCAGGCTTTGAGCCAGTTGTGAAAGGTGATCTTGCTGAGCCCAAGCATACTATGAACTTTGGTCTGAAGATATGCTACATTCTGGAGAAGCTTGGCATAAAGCTCAGGGGGAATGGAGAAATTGCAAACAGTGATCTTGTTTGCAAATACAATTGTGAGCTCAAGCAGAACCAGAAGAGGCCAGTAGAACACATTTCTGAGGCAAATGTTGTGCCAAAGAAGAAACGTAGAACTGAAGGCAAAAACAAGGCATGTGCCAAGGACAGCACCTCTCTGGTAGATACTGCCACAAGGGTATCTGACCATAGTATTGAAGATACCACTGCCTCTGCACAACCAGCACCCCATAGTGTTGCAGGTACCACTATTGTTGCCAAGAGTGTTGATGCGTCCCAGCCACTATCTGCTGAAGAAGCAGATGATTTGGACTTTAACCCATTCTTGGAAAGGAATGAGGTTGCTGAAGAAGTCCCTGCATCACAGGTTGCTGAACAAGTAACCATGTCTAGAGGAAACACTCTTCCAGGGCCTTTTACTTTGAAGGATATTAATGATGCACTGATGAATGATGCAGTTGTAATTGATGACACCGCCAATGCATCAGTACAAAACATTCCTGATGATGATATGGAGAGAACTATCACTGTTATTCCTACTCCATCAAGATCCAGATCACCACAAAAATACAAGCATCCCAGACTTCTGCTAATCTAAGAGATGATTACTTGGTAGAAGCATTTGAGATATGTCAGGGAGCTGATGGTGTTGTTGAATTAAATCATGTGATTCAACAGGTTCTCCAACTCCAAATTGGGAGGGCTCAACCTGATGTTGAGACTCAGGGAGATCAATCAGGGGAGGCAACTGAGCCAAAGACTCAGGAAAGGCTTGAAGTGCCTGAAACTTCAAATGGAGATGTTGTCAAGGGACAACAAGACCAACACATGGAACAACCACAAGTTCCAGAGACCAATCAGCTTGACATTGATCAGGTTACTGAGTGGTTTAACTCTTTACTTGTAAAAATTCTCTGTTTTATGTCTTGTATCTTATTTTTTAATCTTTGTTACAGGCTGATAATGAAAATAAGGAAGGAGAGGAAGCTGAAAAGCTTCCTACACAAGAGGAAGGAGAGGAAACTGGAAAGTTTCTCTCACAATCTGAGAAGGAGGAATCTGTTCCCTCCATTAACATAGAATCTGAGCCTGTTACACAGGTAGCTGAATATTCTAGTTTGTATTCTCAGAATCTCCCTCCTAACCCATTCTTATTTTTCTTAAAGGCTCAAACTGAGAAGAAAGATGATGTGGCTGAAAAGCTAGAAACATCAAAGGATATACCAGAAACCTCACAGATTTCTGAGAGACACATATCTAAGCCTCCTGTCAGAGAGGTAGACATCTCAAATACCATTGTGTGCGAAATCCTACTAAATCTTTCTAAGTGTACTGACAATTTTTATTCTCAAGTTCATAAAGAAATGGAAGATGAGGATAAGACGCCCAAGTCTCCTCCATGGATATCTAAGGGTCCTTCCACCTCACATGTCAAGCGATCTGAGCCTGTTGTTGTGACACAGGTAACTCAGAAACATGACACTTTTGAAACTCAAATATTTGAACAAGTTTTGATACTTAATCAAAACTCCATTTTCTTTCAGGCTCCTTCTCGCGCCATAAGGGTTCCTTCTAATAATTATGAGGATCTCCTTCCGCTCTTCAAGAATTACACTGTGCCCAGACACCTTAGCTACTTTAGACAGTGGCAGAAAATAAGGAGCTCCCATATTGATGAGGTCATCAGAATTCTTGATGATGATGGCCCTGCACCTGGCACAGGAGGGATTGCTGGAACACAGACTGCCTCAGCTGCTGAAAAGCAACCTGAGAGGACAACTCAAAAATCCCCTTCTCCATCTCCTTCAAGATCATCAAGTCATCATACCCAACAGCAAGACTCTACTGAAATAGTAGATGATGAGCACTCTGAAGGTACTCCACAGAAGATGCAAGAAGCTGAGTACAGAGTAGCTAAACTTACAGCTCTGTTCGAAGAGGAAACAAGACTGTATCTTGAGCTGGAAATTAAGATGGCAGAAAGTCAAACCAGCCTCAGACAGATTGAGGAAATTACTCGCAAGGCAGAAGAAGCCCTTGCTGAGCAAAAACAAATTCAGCTTGCGGCAGAAGAATTTGCTAAGGAATTGGATGCTAAAGAAACTCCAGAGGAAGAAACAAGAGCATAATTGCCCTCGTCTAGCAAAGGGAAGAAGAGGCTATTGATATCTAAAGTTTGAACTGGATGCATTTGAAAATCATGTCGTTTGAATAGTATTCGTTAGGCTCAATGAAATTCAAACTATTGATATCTGAAGTTAGTACGGGAGTGAGCTCTGTCTCTTTACAAAGATTTCCTCTTTTGCTCAGACATCTATGTCTGCGTAATTAATGCACTGTACTAACATTTGTTCTGTAGTGTCAACGGAACAATGCAACCTGAGGAAGAGGAAGAGGAAGAAGAGGAAGAGGAAGAAGAAGAAGAGGAAGAGGAAGAAGAAGAAGAGGAAGAGGAAGAAGAGGAAGAGGAAGAGGAAGAGGAAGAAGAGGAAGAGGAGGAAGAGGAGGAGGAAGAGGAGGAGGAAGAGGAAGAGGAAGAGGAGGAAGAAGAAGAAGAAGAAGAAGAAGAAGAAGAAGAGGAGGAGGAGGAGGAGGAGGAGGAGGAGGAGGAGGAGGAGGAGGAGGAGGAGGAAGAAGAAGAACAACAAGAGGAAGAGGAAGGGGAAGACGAAGAAGACTACTGTGTCTAAAAGGACTTTGGTTCCTTTTGTCCACATCCAGATTCTTGATGAAGAGATGAGATCCCAGCACATGACAGAGCAGTTAAAGGAGCTAGAAGATCAAAACAAGCCACTCATTGCATCTGTGCCTCCTGCATACCGCAAGCTTGCTGAAATGATTGCAAGAAGGACTTCCAGCATTGCTCTAGAACATCAAGATCAAGCTATGCTAAGGAAATCAAATGAACAGCTTATGGAGTTTGCAGACACTCATGCTGATCTAGCCATGACTACTATAAGCCAAGTAGTCACTGAAATTTCAAAGTTAATAGATGCAGAAAATGGCTTTGCACAACAGAATGCTGCACTCAGAACAAAATTGCAAGAATTATCCCAAGCCTACAACAGACTACAAGGGAATTTTGAATCTCTATCAGAATCCTTTGTCAAAATGGTGCATAATTTTGATCAGTCTCCTATGACTAAGGGGGAAAGAACCAGAAAAGTTACAATGCGGAAAGGCAAACAAAAGATGATATCTGAAGATGCCCAACCTCATAATACAACCCCTAGTCAACTTCAAATAGTCACTGCTACTGAAGGAAGGGTCACTAGAACAAGGTCTCAGAAACCTCCTGTTGCTGCCAAGAGCTCAAGGAGAAGACACAGAGACTATGTTGAGGATGAAGAAAATGTATCTAGAAAGAGAAGAAGAGGCAACAATGATGGATGCAAAGATATAGTGCAATCTCATCAAGAAGATGATGATGAAGAGGGTGAGGAAGATGATGCTCCTCTTATACAGAGAAGAAGCTCAAGTAATCCATCTGAGCTTACAACTGTTGTACCTACCCAGCAAGGTACATCTAGTGACAAGCTCTCATGAAGAGAAGCTGAAAGACAGAGGAAGGTCAGAGAAAGGATCAAAGAATTTACAGGAGTTGATACTCTTAGCCCTGAGGAAGCTATGATTGAGTATATTCCAACACAAGTTGATCTGACCTCTAAAATCTACAAGTGCAAGAATGGTTACTGGGTAATGTTTGTAAGAAACTTGCTACTAAACAAAAATGGCTTCCCAGTACCAGTCTACCTTCAAATGATGGCCTAGAGAAAGAAAAGAGTAGATCTAGTGCCAAAGGATAGAGTAAAGGATGCACTTTATTTTGAAATCCTTGTCAGACAGATGGCCATGAGGAAAGAGCTATCTGACACTTGCCCCAACCAAAAGCCTGCTGATGTACACAGAATTGAGAATGTACTTGGCACTGGAACAAAGCCAAGACTAGCTGTACCGGTTTATGAGTCCTTCTATCTCACTAAAGATGATTACCAGCAAGATCTAAAGTATTTGAGGACAATCTATGAAAAATTCAAGTTTTCTCCTATTCAGATTGATCATGCTTGGTTATGGGAAAGACACTACTGGGTTGAACAAATAAGCAAGAGAAGACCCACCAAATCTTACAAAGATAATGTTGAGTTCTCAAGAAAAGTTGAAATGGTTGTGAGAACATATCTATTTGACTACTCAAATGACATTATCAAATATGGTGATTACATATACCCAGATCCAGGAAGCTGACGATGACTGAAGACTTGAAGACCAACTAGTAGGATGTTCACTTGGAACTTTGAACTTCCTGTTGTCCTACTTAGTTGTGTAATTTTTTAATTTTTGTTGATTGTAATCTATTGCTTAATCTTGTAAAACTTATTTGTACTCTCACTTGTAATTCTATCTGATGAACTTACTCTCAGATACCTATCCAATGAAAAGATAACTTGTCAGCAAAGATCACACCTTGTGATTTGGTTAATGTTTACTTTCTGCACTTAAATAAAAAGATATGAAAGATCTTAAAAATGTTTAAGTGTTGGATTGTTTCCTCATCCAGTTCATGTTAGGTTTTTAGATAGTCATAGGTGACTGATCAAAAAGAGGAAAATTTGTTAGGAATATCTTTTTAGATTTTGATCAGTAACCCTAATGACTTATCTTAGCTCATAAAGGTAACTAGTACTCTTAGTTCACTTGAACATTGTAAAAGAGGAAGCTTACTGAGTATGTTAGTCAAGCAAATCTTGCATAGGATGTTAGATCTCTGAGTGTAATTTTTATATCTTTGAAGAAGACCAAGAAACAAGCATCCAGCAGAAGGAAGTCATTTGTTGAAGATCAGAAGACTGCACAAGATTGCTGAAGACTAAGGAGAAGTGTCTCCTCTGAAACCTTGGCTCAGATACCTTGAAGAAATTAAGTGTCTTTGGAAGACAAGTATTTCAATAGGTTTCTGATGCACTATAGGTCACTGAGAAAGGACTTGCAAAGCCTCAAAAAGCTTGCATTGTTCCGTTGACACTACAGAACAAAAGTTAGTACAGTGCATTAATTACGCAGACAGAGATGTCTTAGCAAAAGAGAAAATCTTTGTAAAGAGACAGAGCTCACTGCCGTACTAACTTCAGATATCAATAGTTTGAATTTCATTGAGCCTAACGGATACTATTCAAACGTCATGATTTTCAACTATAAATATCACCACTTAGAATGCTTGAAACACACCTTAGACTGAACATCACTTGCGATATACATTCGAGCATACAAGCCTTCTGCCTACTTACTCTCTAGCTTACTGATGCCACTAAAGCTCTTGAATTCTAAGTAGCACGAAAGTTCGAAGTGTCCTGATCCTTAACAAGAATTGCATATTGTGAAGGAGTTGAATCCAGAAGATATAGTTGCAACTCATATCTGTGATTCATTCTCTTGAAAAACATCAAGACTTGGGTCAGTAAAGAACAACTTACCATGCATTGAAAAGTGAATTAAGTAAGATTGTTTCTACAATGTATTCTAAAATAACTTTATAAGTTATAAGAGCCTGCTCACCAACAAACTACCATAACCAACACCACACAGTCGTTGAGCATAGGAAGTACTTGGCTTTGGAAGCTGAGGAATAGCTCCAAGGTTACTGAGTAGAGGAAGTACTTGGTTGGGAAAACTAGGGAACAACTCAGGGGGAACACTTGGTTGGGAACCTAGTGTTAAAGGGATCAAGAGATAGGATTTTGTAAGGGGAACTCATTATCTTATCTTAGTGGATTCAATTCCTGAGAAAGGGCGAGTGGATTAGTTGAGGGATTACGCCACCCTCAGATACCACTATAAAGCTTTATGTTATTTACTTTCGGCACTTTACTTAATTGCGTATTTATTGCTTGCTGAGTATTTACACACATTATAGCTTGCTGGGCACGGGCACTTATCACTGAAGTCTTCCGCTCTCTGAATATAAGTATCAGATACCTTCACAGATATCTGAGAAACTATTTTATCGTCAAAAGTTTGAAAAGACTATTCACCCCCCCCCCCTCTAGTCCTCAAACCTTTCCCATACGTCATGAAAAGACTATCGTTATCTGGACCAACACATGTCCTCAAACCTTTCCCATATGTCATGAAAAAACTCCTTCGGTTTCTGAGAAAGTAGATATCATTCTCCTTTCTCTCATAACCCTTGCAATCCCTAGAAACCTGTTCAAGAATAGACTCCTCAGCTTATCCCACCCACACACCTCTTCTTTAATTGAATCTATCCATCTTTTTGCTACTCCCTCCAGTGTTTTGATGAAGAACCAGAATTTCAGCTCACCATCAGTTAACCCCTTCGTCGGAAACTGCTCGACAATAGACTCGAATGCGTACGTGAACTTGCATTCATTTTCTCCTTCTCTTCCTTCGAACTTTGGTAATGAGTTAATCAGAGTTGGATCAAACACGTACTCCCTTACATGCGGTTGGATTCGAATTCCACTCCTTCTTAGTTTCGGCATACTGATCTCTCTGATAGTTCTTTCATCTTCTTCTTCCATCTTCAATTTTCCTGTGAAATAAAAGTAGTTACTTCTCGAAAATAACCAAATAAGTTCTGTGCAGGCAATCTACAAATTATTCCCCGGCAGCGGTGCCAGAAAACTTGATGGATCCTCGGGAAAAACAATTGTCGTTGAACTTAAAGTTTTACTGACAACACCAAAGTTTTAGGAATTTATAATACCAAACCCAAATTCCAGAAACACTAAATAAATTAGTCTAGCAGAAGTTGACTCGAGAGGTCGGTCTCTCGGGAATAACGCTCGCTTAAAATAGAATATTAGATGGTTGATTTTCAATATAAAGTAAATGACAGATTTTTGGTATTTTGAATAAATAATTTAAACATGTAAGCGGAAAGTAATTATAACAAGAATTGATGAACTAAGAACTAGTAGAGAAAACATGTAAGAATTAACCTTCACTTTGATAAATAGTTTATATCAGGAATAATAGATAGCGATAGTTACGGCTGAAGAGTCACACAGGTCACATATCTTATACGAAGGCGCAGTCAATACAGATACCCCATGTAGACTACCGTCTAGCTCAAAGTTGTCACCAGTGGCTAGCTCAACAACAAACCTCAGGCAGAATATCAACTTATAGACACGGCTGACATCCTAATCTAGTGCAATGAATACTCATGTCCCACAATAAACATAAATAAACAATGCATCTTTCCTCAAATAGCACAGGTATGAATGACAATGGCATAACCATCATAGATGCTAAAACTATTCCATCATATATAAACCAACTAATCAAAGATCGCGGCTAATCCTTACACAAGTAAGTTAGCCTGACATAACTGAAAGTAAACAAACTGTAAACTGAATTGAAATCATGTTTGAAACAACTAAACCGTAAGAAGATGGCGAGTGTCGACCCTCGGATTCCTCCTTCTTTGATTTCTTCCCTTGATGTCGATCTTGATGTCTTCCTGGCAGCCTTGAAGTCTTTTTGATTGCTTGATGACGGCTAGGGTTATGGGGTTTCACTTCCCCATGGACTGGTTCTCTCTCAAGAGAGATGCCTTGTGGTATGGAACCCTTACGTTGAGTTGTGTTTTGGATATGAGACCCCAAGGGTCTTATTTATACTGAAAATTCCGTAGATTTGCCGCCTCTACTGAGTAAAGAAGGTTCTGGAAGACGGACTTCAGACTGACATGCCCGAAACTGGCATGTTTCTAGAATCTTCAGTGTACTGCGGTCGACAGGCAACCGCAGTCACCCTTCAGAGGACCGCACAATTGCGATTTCAACAGGTTCGAATCTATTTTATTCATTCTTCAATTTCGGGCTTCGTAACTTCGTTTCCGCAAAAAGTTGTCTTCTACAAAGTTGTAGCATCTTCAATTACCTTCTCATTGGTTGGTCACATGACATGTTTTGACACTTCGAACTCCATGCAATTTTCAAATCAGCGTATTCGCTTAACTTTCTCGATTTCGCCCAAATATGAAGTTTTGGTGCCCGAAATCGTGCAATTCCTCGAAAACACGATCATGACCTACAAAATACACAAGAAGTTGGTAATTGGCCATAAAATGATACAAATATCAAATCTTGGGCCAAAAACAAGGGTCTAAAAGCGTGCAAAATCGCACATTTCATTGTCACATCACCTACATACTGGCGTGGTCCTAAAAAGCCATATGTCCATGAGGGTTTATGGCGTGTACACCAAAACAGCACGCACAAAAGAGCGGACTTTCGGTAAAATAGACACTACCAAAATAGTGAGACTAAAAGAGTCCAATGTGGCCAATTGATAAGCATATGGGTCATTAAAATGACTGTAAAAATAGTATGCGAAAATGTGGTAATATGAGAGAACGATTCTATTATACAGGTCCAAGCTATTACGTGTGTTAAATAAAGACCCTTCTGACTTAACTGATTGAGTACAATGCATGAGGTATTTGAGGCATGTTTGTGACGTGAGTCACCTTCCTTTCTCTTTTTGATCGCTTGAGTGATTATCCCTACTGGACACTTCCAAGAGAGTGAGAGATAGTTGCATAGGATCCACTTGTGAGGGATTACTGGGTTAGACTTAAGTTCTATTTACTCGGGAAACTAACTTCTTGGATTTTTACTTGTTCTTTTGCAAACGTCAGTCTAATTTCAAACCTTTTGTATCTTTCGGGTTTAATACTTGCAATCGTAGACTCGGTAGCTTGGGAGCTAGACTTAACGGATGCCGAAAACGGAGCGGGAAGGCTAAAAATACCAAATTTGGAATCAAAATACGGAAACAGCTCACCAGGATGCTTTAGCGCACGCCAAATATCACTTGGCGTACGCCAAGTGGCCATGGCGTATGCCATGCGCAAACTTGGCGTACGCCAAGTCTGTGCATATATATAGATTCCGATCGTGATTAGATTCAAGACACTCATTATTTTTGTTCTATTCTCTTCTCAATAACCCTAGACTTCATTCTTGTGCAATTCCTTCACCATCTTTGAGGAATTAAACCCGATTTACATTGATTATCAATTATCAATACATTAGCTATTATTCTACCGATTGATTTAGGGATTTCGTCATCCTCCGAGTGTATTGACAGCCTCTTGGTAACAATTTCTCATTTTTCATCGTTTGATATTATTGATGTTGGATTGTTTAATTATTTATTGCTTATTGGTGATGAGCATGAGTAGCTAGACACCCCTTTATGGGGTGGTGATGGATTCAAGGCATGTTAGTTAGTGTTTATGCAATTCAATAACAGTAAGATGGGATTTACTTAATGCCTTTTCGATTATATGCGTATGTAGTTTCGTGTTATGTGTTTTACCCACAAAATCATCAAAAGATTATGCAAACGATTTACCACCAAAACGTCTAGAGATTGCAAATCCATAGGTTTGTAGCAAACACAGAATTTACATTAGCATTATAATTGTAGCTTGGTAGAATTGACGACTCCACCATTGTTATATGTTTTGTAGAACAAACTCGGTTAGCTCATTGTCATAGAGCCATTGTACCTTATCTGATATAGGGTGTCTGCCTTGAGCAGTGTAATAATCGTTTCGACATGTCCCATTGATAACTAGAGTAAATCACCATTGTTATTATTGCTTTATTCCTGCTAGCTAGCACTGTCTATTCACACCACTCTGTAATTTTGATAACTTATCTTGATAAGATCGATATACATGTGTCTTATTTTTTTGTGTTGAGAGTTAGAGTTAGACTGGTAATTAGAACTCGCTGCCGAAGCAAACCGACCTTTTATTGTTTTCCTGTTGATAATTATATTCCGTAAAGAGAACTCAGCTTAGTTAAGTCCTGAGAGACCGACACTCGGGGTTAACTTCACTGCACTACAAGTTTTCGTAGTGTTGAGAATTAACTCTTGGCTTAAACAAATTTAAAACATTGACTTGACACATCCCCCTGAGTCTTTTACTTTGCCATTTATCAGGACCAACAATTACTCATTTTGGGCCAAAATTTCCTTTACATAGGAACTGATGATCCTAACTTAAACTTTTCCACCCAGGTCCTCATTCCAAAAAAACAAAAAACCAAATTCTAACAAATTAACCAGTTGAATTCAGACCCATCAGCCTCTGTAATGTCAGCTATAAAATCATGTCCAAAATCTTAGACAACAAATTAAGACCCTTTTTAAATAAACAGGTATCCCCGTTTCAAAATACCTTTATGCCCTCAAGACAAATTAGCGATAATGTCATGATAGCACATGAAATGTTGCATACCATGGAAAAAATGGAAAACTTCTAAACAACATTTCCTAGAACTAAAACTTGATATTGAAAAAGTCTATGATAGGATTAGAATGGAGTTTTATAGACTTTTCTCTCACAAAACGGATTCTCCCTGCATCAAAACTTGCACTATGCAAGTCAAAGACAACCAACAAACTTCACAACCATGGTCTCCAGCACCAGGAATCCGTCAAGGAGACCCTCTTTCAACCAACATCTTCATCCTTTGTTAAGAACTCTTAGTTCATCTTCAAACAAAAAAGACTTATTTGAAAACTTTTTCCCCAATCAAAATAGCAAATAATGGGCCCTTAATACCAATTCTTTGCTTTGCAAATGATTGTCTCATTTTTAGTAAATCTAATAAAAAAATCAGTGGACACAATAGTAGAGACTCTAGAAGAATATGCACTAGCATCAGGACAAAATGTGTGCTGGGAAAAAAGCAGAATCATTTTTTCTCATACCGAATAAAATAATGGACAAATACATGGGGCTCCCTTTCCTTGTTGGAGCTAAAAAAAAGGGACCTCTTTGACCAAATGATAGACCGTACCAGGACTAAAATGAATATCTGGTACACAAGATATATGTCTTGTGCGGGAAGGTTGACTTTGATACAAGCAGTTACAAATGCACCAACAGTTTACAAAGAATTGAAGAAATCAATAAATATTTCCTATGGAATGGAAAAAGGGAAGGAAAATCAAAAGTAAAAATCAACTCGAAACAAGTTTGCAAACCAAAACAATTGGGAGGACTGGGGATTAGAGATCTACATACTCTTAACAAAGCTTTTTTACTAAAACACCTTTGAAAGCTCACTCTCCAACCAAACACCCTACAATATTTGGTTTATAAGGGCCGGTACTATCCTAATTCTCATTTCCTCCAAGCAGAAGCAAAATCAAAACATAGTTGGTTCTGGCAAAATCTGATAAAACTACAAGAAGTCTTTAAACAAGGGCTCTTGTATCAAACAGGATACAGAGAAGCAACTCATTTATGGGAAACCCAATGGATCCCAGAGAAAATACTCACGGATTACATACCAGGAAACCCAAACATTGAAAATATAAAGGTGCAACATTTTAATCAAAATAACAACGGCAATTTTGACACCTTGAAGGCAGTACCCAATGATATTCCCACAACAATTCTGCGTATTCCTCTGCCACAACAAACAAACGAAGATTCCATCACTTGGAATCTCTAAGTCTTGGAAAAATTCTCAATAAAACTTACTTACAATTTTTTCAAAAGAATAGACAGCCAAAATACTCTCCCCACTTGGCCTTGGGAAAAAAATCTGGGCACTCAAACTCTAACCCAATTAATTTTTTTTTTTTTTTTTTTTTTGGTTAGGAGTGCACCATAGACTCCCAACAGCAGAAACACTTCATAAGACCACCTCCAGCAATGGTTTGCTGGAGGTCTGAAAAATTTTCAGACTGCAATGAGATGTGAATCAGACTGGTCGTAGAGAAGGAATAGTACTCCGAACTTCATATTAAGTTTATTAAGTTTAGCGTATAGTTTTTATGCGAAATACATTAGGTTTAACGCATAGTTTTATGCGAAAAGTTAAAGTAGTAATAGAATATAGAAAGTGAGAAAAAAATATACTTTTAGTGACAAAATGTGTAATTTTAGTGAAAAGTTGAGATTGTTTATTATTTGTTGGGATTGGGGTAGTTTCATTTTAGGGTAATGTATAAAGTTCTATGCGACGACTAAAAATTGCAAATGTATGAAATTCTGCAGAAATGAGGGAGTAGTAGTTTAATTTAATGTAGTGTATTTTGTCTCTCAAGTGTTCTAATGTCTATTCTCAATTATTTATTTTTTTATTTCCAAAGCACTGTAACTTTTGAATTTTTATTTAATATTATTTTAATTAATTGACGATATTTAAATAATATGAAGTTTTAAAAGAAATTGTAAAAGAATAGTGTTGTTTTATAAGAAATAAGAAATAAAAAAGGAAAGTTGTGTATGATAGAGTTTGATTGTTAGAGGTGAGGAGTTTGGTTGAGTTTAATGTGAGTGGAATGATGACGTGGAAGAAAGAGAGTGGAAGAAAGAGAGGGTACGATAGGTAGGATTTAATTGTTGGAGATGGTCTAAACAAGGCACAATACTTAGAACTTCCTACTAGATGGATGATGATAACCCAGCTCCTTTTCCAATGCCAGATATGCAACCTTCTACTAGATGGGTGACCATTAACCATAATTGTAAAACCCCGTAATTTTGTTAGTAATTAATTGATTTTGTTAAGAGAGTTTTTCTTTTTTTCTTTCTAATTACCTGTGTTTTAAGTGAATGTATGTGATTAGAGTTCTACTAGTTCATGGTCTCTTCTCTTTCACGCCTATTCAAAATTCTTGGGAAGCCATCTTTATTTATAATCCAAATTCACAAAGCTCCAGTATCTCTTATGAATGCCTTTTCATCGCTAAATCATACAATCTCTTCTCTTCACGTTCAGCCTCATCCGAAATCTTCTGGCCACCAAGATATACGCAAATTTGGTTTTCGAGTATCTAAACCCTTCCTCAGCAATTTAAATATTGTTACACGTTATTTCTTCCATCACCTTCAGTAACTTTAACGTCTCCTGCCCAAACCCTTTCACCAGAAAATCTAATCCTTCTAGCATCTCAATACCTTCAGTTGATCTTCTAGCACATGAAACCTGTTGCTTCAAATCCCTCCTTGGATTATCGTTTCACCTTTAACTTATTGTCCGGTAAATTCTGAATCCTCGTTTTCTTTTGTAGGTTTGTTTTGGGGGGATCTTTGTTTTTTTTTTTTTTTCCTCTTGTTTCTTGCTCAAACAAATCATGTTACATGCTTTAATTATGCCATTGTTATGATTTTCCCGTATGCCCTGTTTTATTTATGTTTATGCTCTGTTTTTATTCTTCTTACAGTTACAGAACAGTGTATATATGTATAATACGTTTTCTGTATAACAATTAGCAGTAGTTGTCTAGTGGTCTGCGCGTTGGTATGTGTAACAGAGGTCAGGGGTTCGAAACTTTGTTGCGCCTTTATTTTTCTGGTTGTGATCTGCTGCCTGTTTCTATGTCCTGCTCGTCTTATGATATGTTCTGGTACAATTTGGTTAAAAGAATTTCTTGTAGATGAGTGGCCAGTTGTCATGCTATTGTCCTGTAGAGATGATGGTTTCGAATCCTGCCTGTGCACAACAATTTATGTAATTATTTTTTCTCCAGTTTTCCTTGAAGTTCTTCACTTGAGTTATTTCACAACAATTTATGTAATTATGTGTTTAATTGTTTCTTGCGTTTCTTGACTCGTTTTGCGCTTATATGTTACGTGGTTTTAGTCTTGTGAGAGTCGTGGGTTAAGGGGGTAGTTGTCTTCGTTTTAGATTGATTTCTTACTGGTCGGTACCCTTCTTACTCAGGAACTCCGTAAATTTGAGATTTGACGAGAAACTACTTTCTACGGTGAGTGTTCTTAAACCTTTTGCGAAAACCAAGGAAGTACTTGCGTGTATATGTATATGTATTGCATCAAAGTTTCCGACTCATTCTTTTCAAACATTGCATCAAATTGATTTGTCATCGCTTCCGCTCAAATAAAAATATGTATATATTGTATATGATATTGCCTCAATTGATTGATTGTTTTGGCCAAGTTTTCGGTGACGGTATACTCATTGCATTTTCGGGCAGTGGTGACTGTCGATATGTTTGTGGGTTGCTCTGGCTTACTTCTCTTTGACGCGAGGCAGGAGAAACTGAGGTCTTAGAGGTAGTAGTGTACCACCCCGTACCATGGCGGGTATTGATTGATTGAGTGGAGAGATAAGGGCTCGGATTGGGGTTATAAGGAGCGGCACCAACGAACGATTGATTGCATTGTTATTGTTTCGTTATATGATATGATATTATTTTTGAATTCTGTTATGAATTTCCTATTGATATGTTAATTGCCACTGTCACACACGAACATCACTCAGATTTTTGTCTCACACTCTTTTGTTTTCCTTCCTTGTAGATTCCGAGAAAGTTGGAGTACCGAGTCGGGTAGACGTTCAGCAACTAGAGTGAGAGTGGGGACTTAATTGGGATTTTGTAAAGTTTTAGCCGCTGCTTTTGAAATTAGTGTCTTTCGCAAGTCAACTGTTAGAATTTTAGCTTCTCAAAGTTTTTAGATTGTCTCTTTGTTATTTTTTTAACGCCCTTGTTCTTTTAAAAATTAGTGTAATTTCCGGGACTTTACAGTTGGTATCAGAGCTTGAGTTTTTACTCAAGCCATACCGGAATATGATTTTCGGACCTTGGGATGGTGGTGAGGTGTCTAGGTTGCTGAACTTAGGATGTATTTGCTTCCTGAGTGGTTCTTGAGTCGTCTTATTTTATTACACTAAAGTGTTTGACATGAGTACTCAAGTATGATTTACATTACTTATGTGATTCTAATTTTTGTATTTTGTCTCATCAAAATGCTACCTGCGTATGACATTATATACTATATAGTATGAATTTTGCATGACTTGTGTTATTTTAACTTTGGTATCGTATGACAAAATGCTGCTAGCTTGTCGCACTTAATTGCTCTAATAATCTGTTTGATGTTTTGCGCATTTTAGTTTCACTTGTTGTTTAGTTGTGCACGGTTGTTTCATTTGTTAGTTTGTTTCTACGCCTTACGATTAGTAACTTCCGAGGGTTCCTCTTCTCCCCTAGTATTAATTAGTTTCGGCGTCCACGTAGAATGGACAACGTTAACAGGAGAGGAAGACCAACTCATCAAGCTCGCGAGAATCCCCAGGCTAATGCGGACCAGGAAACCGACATGATGGGACGTTTTACCGATGCGTTGGAGGCTTTTGCTAATCGGGTTGCTCCACCACCGTCGGCACCAGCTCATGATCAGTCAGTGGAGCGTTTCCTTAAGTTTCAGCCCCCGAAGTTTGCTGGTGAACCAGATCCGAGAAAAGCGGAGCTTTGGCTGGAAAGTCTGGAGAACATTTATGTTGTATTGCGGTACGAAGATGTGTAAAAGGTGGGTCTAGCGGTATTTTTGTTCGAAGGAGCAGCACGTCACTGGTGGAATTCGGTTGAGGCAAAGTGGAGAGACAGAGATACTCCCAGGACTTGGCCGAATTTTCAGGAGGAGTTTAACAACAAGTATGTGCCGATGTTGATCCAGGAGAGCCGAGAGGACGAATTTTACAAACTGGAGCAAGGAACGATGTCGGTGGCTAAGTATGATGCTGAGTTTTCACGGTTATTGAAGTATGTTCCTCAAATGATGACTGATGAGAGGAAAAGGGTTCGCAAGTTTGTCAAGGGCTTAGATCAGGAGCTTCAGCGTGTTTTGTCGGGTGTGAGGATCCCAACCTACCCTATGGCGGTGGAAAAGGCGTTAGAAATTGAAGCAGGTCTGCTGGAGCTTGACCACTTCAAGAAGTCTAAAAGGAGAGGTTACTCTTGCACTAACGATGATCAGGGAAATCAGCGCCAAACCCAACCAGCTAAACAACATCGTTATGAACATGATACGCATCCTCGTAACGTGGGAGTGAAACTCGGAACTCATTCGCAGAAGCAGCGCTGTGATTTTTGCGGGAGAAGGAACCATGAGAAGCGCCAGTGTTGGAGGAAATTAGGGTATTGCTTGGCGTGTGGGAGCAATAAGCACTCTCTGAGTAATTGCCCAAAGAATACAACTTCAAATGATGGAGCTACGACAAATCGAGCTGCAAGATCAAACACTAGAGTTGGTGGAGCTGAGAGCAGTAGACCTCGAACTAATGCTAGAGTTTATAATATGGAAGCACGGGGTGTGGATGAACCTTTCGATGTGACGAGAGTTGCGAGCCCACAAAGCAAGTGATCCAAGAAAAGCGCACCAAGTTATTTTTCCTTATTTCTTTTGTTAGATGTGAATTTGGGGACCAAATTCCTTTAAGGAGGGGAGAGTGTAAAACCCCGTAATTTTGTTAGTAATTAATTTATTTTGTTAAGAGAGTTTTCCTTTTTTTCTTTCTAATTACCTGTGTTTTAAGTGAATGTATGTGATTAGAGTTCTACTAGTTCATGGTCTCTTCTCTTTCACGCCTATTCAAAATTCTTGGGAAGCCATCTTTATTTATAATCCAAATTCACAAAGCTCCAGTATCTCTTATGAATGCCTTTTCATCGCTAAATCATACAATCTCTTCTCCTCACGTACAGCCTCATCCGAAATCTTCTGGCCACCAAGATATACGCAAATTTGGTTTTCGAGTATCTAAACCCTTCCTCAGCAATTTATATATTGTTACACGTTATTTCTTCCATCACCTTCAGTAACTTTAACGTCTCCTGCCCAAACCCTTTCACCAGAAAATCTAATCCTTCTAGCATCTCAATACCTTCAGTTGATCTTCTAGCACGTGAAACCTGTGGCTTCAAATCCCTCCTTGGATTATCGTTTCACCTTTAACTTATTGTCCGGTCAATTCTAAATCCTCGTTTTCTTTTGTAGGTTTGTTTTGGGGGGTATCTTTGTTTTTTTTTCCTCTTGTTTCTTGCTCAAGCAAATCATGTTACATGCTTTAATTATGCCATTGTTATGATTTTCCCGTACGCCCTGTTTTATTTATGTTTATGCTCTGTTTTTATTCTTCTTACAGTTACAGAACAGTGTATATATGTATAATACGTTTTCTGTATAACAATTAGCAGTAGTTGTCTAGTGGTCTGCGCGTTGGTATGTGTAACAGAGGTCAGGGGTTCGAAACTTTGTTGTGATCTGCTGCCTGTTTCTATGTCCTGCTCGTTTTATGATATGTTCTGGTACAATTTGGTTAAAAGAATCTCTTGTAGACGAGTGGCCAGTTGTCATGCTGTCTTCCTGTAGAGATGATTGTTTCGAATTCTGCCTGTGCACAACAATTTATGTAATTATTTTTTCTCCAGTTTTCCTTGAAGTTCTTCACTTGAGTTATTTCACAACAATTTATGTAATTATGTGCTTAATTATTTCTTGCGTTTCTTGACTCGTTTTGCGCTTATATGTTACGTGGTTTTAGTCTTGTGAGAGTCGTGGGTTAAGGGGGTAGTTGTCTTCGTTTTAGATTGATTTCTTACTGGTCGGTACCCTTCTTACTCAGGAACTCCGTAAATTTGAGATTTGACGAGAAACTACTTTCTACGGTGAGTGTTCTTAAACCGTTTGCGAAAACCAAGGAAGTACTTGCGTGTATATGTATATGTATTGCATCAAAGTTTCCGACTCATTCTTTTCAAACATTGCATCAAATTGATTTGTCATCGCTTCCGCTCAAATAAAAATATGTATATATTGTATATGATATTGCTTCAATTGATTGATTGTTTTGGCCAAGTTTTCGGTGACGGTATACTCATTGCATTTTCGGGCAGTGGTGACTGTCGATATGTTTGTGGGTTGCTCTGGCTTACTTCTCTTTGACGCGAGGCAGGAGACGCTGAGGTATTAGAGGTAGTAGTGTACCACCCCGTACCATGGCGGGTATTGATTGATTGAGTGGAGAGATAAGGGCTCGGATTGGGGTTATAAGGAGCGGCACCAACGAACGATTGATTGCATTGTTATTGTTTTGTTATATGATATGATATTATTTTTGAATTCTGTTATGAATTTCCTATTGATATGTTAATTGCCACTGTCACACACGAACATCACTCAGATTTTTGTCTCACACTCTTTTGTTTTCCTTCCTTGTAGATTCCGAGAAAGTTGGAGTACCGAGTCGGGTAGACGTTCAGCAACTAGAGTGAGAGTGGGGACTTAATTGGGATTTTGTAAAGTTTTAGCCGCTGCTTTTGAAATTAGTGTCTTTCGCAAGTCAACTGTTAGAATTTTAGCTTCTCAAAGTTTTTAGATTGTCTCTTTGTTATTGTTTTGACGCCCTTGTTCTTTTAAAAATTATTGTAATTTCCGGGACGTTACAATAATTACAAAAAAAAAAAGTTCTACTCACCTTATATTCCAAACCAAAACCCCCCCTCAATAACTCTGATCAACAACTCAAGTCCATTATCACTTGTTGGATGATCTGGAAATTCATAAACAATAAAATCTTCATAAACGAAAACTTTGACAATTACAAGTTCTTCCCGTTAGTGGAACTTTCATACAAAACAATTTAACCAATTCCCACCAAAACTTACCAAACTACACATCTTTAAGTGGACTCCTGACCCAAATAAATACACTCTTAACATTGATAGATCATGTCAACAAAACGACCTTGCAAGAGCTGGAGCCGTAATCAGAACTAACAAGGGAGACTTCGTAAGAGCAAGTGCCACTTTCCTTGGATCCATGAATACGGCTGAAATTCTAGTTTTTAAATTTCAACTACAATTATGCAATAAGGCACAAGTCAAACCAATGATCGTCCTGACTCAAAATTTCTTATTACATGTTTAAACAGGCAGGTTGCAGCCACTCCACATCAACTATTGGCCCTAGATGGAGGGAGCAATTACACTCATGAAAATGATAGGAGAAGTACAAGTATCTTTTGTCTACCGAGAAGAAAATTTACTGATTGATCATCTCGTTAAAGAAGCTAGCATTTTATCTTTGGCTCGGGAAAACTATAAATTTGGCTTGTAAATTAACTCTGGTAACTTTTGTTTTCATTATGTTTGGGATGTTTGCCCACTGTGGCTTTCTGTTGTAATAGCCAAGGACACCAATACCTTTATTAGAACTGCACCGCTTTAATTTTGTTTAATGAAGTAACCCTTTTCCAATTTGGCCCGTCCGGGCCCGGCCCAGTCAAGCCCGCTTTGAACAGCCCATTAGGGCTTTTGGGCCGAGCGTGGGCTTGATATTGGAGCCCATGGGCCGGGCCTGGGTTCAATTCTCAAGCCCGTAGGCCCGGCCCGACATATATACTTATGTACTCTATAATTTTATATAAAATATATGTATATTCAATTCTCAATGTAAGTTATTTAGAATATATTAGAAGCATGTTAATGTGTTTTTGGACTTTGATGATAAATTAGGACCTATATTAAGAAGGATTGGATATGTTGTTTATTTTAGTAGTATGAATTAATTATGCACCAAACTATAAGTAATTAATGTGATTTGTATTACCATTCTTAATAAAAAGAGTCTTTCCTTCAGTGTAGGTATAGTATAATTTAGATAGCATAACGTGAATTAAGTATACAGTCTAATGTGAATTAATTATATTTCCTATAAGATTTACAGCCTAATGCCATAATGTGAATTAATTAATAGTCTAATGCAGTATAATTAAAGGACGTTTGATTTAGGGAGTTTTCTAGTAGTATTTGAAAAACACCTCTTGAAATACCACATTTGGTTGCACAAATTTGAAATTTGAAATACCAAAGCTCGCTAAAAATCAAAATTCACCAAATACCATAATTTATGGCTCGCACAATTTGTTCTTCGAAATACCATCTAGAATAACCCATCTAAAGTGGGTTATTGAGAAATGGTATTTGGTCCCAAAATATATATTTTATGCAATTACATCCTTATCCCTCAAAATCAGAATCTTCACAACACTATATCACTCCGCCTGCTTCTTTCTTCACGTCTCACGTTCTGATGATGCTTAAAATGGTAGTAGTGTTTGATTAAGGTCTCTTCAGTACTCTACTGTGCTTTTGGTTTGTACTTGGTTAACGTTCACTCTTAAATGTATGAAAGCTGGAAGCAAAGAGATAATTCCTTAGCAACCAGTAACATGTATAGATCCGCATTCTTATCCATGATTTGATATGATGATATAAAAAAGAATCATATTTGCGATTCATTTCTCTGAGCCAACAATTTAGTTTTTGTAGACATATTTGGTGAAAGTGGACTCTATTCTCTACTTTTGAGTCTATCAACGTGAATTTGTTAGAATTTACTCTCTTATTTTGTGGTTAGATTGGGTTAAAATGATACAAATATAATTTAAAAAATAGTGGAAGAGTATTATTGACATTACCAAAAAAAAAATCCATAATTTTTTTTTTTTTATAAAACCAGAAATATATTAAGGCTTAGAAGCCACTGTCAAGACCCAAAGAAGGTATTACAGAAATTGGTGGATCAAACCATAGTTTTTCCCCACCATAATTGTAACCTAGACTAGCTAAATGATCAGCACAAATATTAGCACGACGATCGATCTTCTGCAGATCGATTTCCCAAGGATTGCGAAGTAGTTCCTTACAGCCTTGTACCAATGGCTCCAGCTCCTATGGTGGAATATCTATCCCAGTTAACCATTTGAAAACGATTTCCGAGTCCGTTTCCACTTGAAGTTTCGGAATCCTTCTATCCCAAGCAAGCTCAAGTCCTCTCAACATGCCATGTAACTCTGTTTCATTAACTGTGGGACTACGTATGGGTGCAGAGAAACCCCATAACCATTTCCCAGTTTCATCTCGAAGCACCCCTCCAAAAGAGCCCGAGTTCTCTTGCGGTTTGCAGCTTCCATCCACATTGAGTTTCAACCAAGTCGATTTCGGCTTAGACCACTTGAGGCTTCTTTGGTAGCTACTGTTAGGATTAATTCTCATAGTCAAATCGCATCTGAGTTGATTAACAAAGAATACAACACGTTGCACGCTCTCCGGTTCCCCCCGAAACACCGCTGAATTTCTTGATGTCCATATGTTCCAAATAGCCGCAGCAAAAACCGCAGTCCAGGAGTATTCTGAGTGTAGTTTATTATCAAAGGAATTTCGCAAATTCTGTCCAATCCATTCGACATCAGGAATTGCCTCAAATAGATTTACTTCATGAGGTTGTAAGATTTCCTTCCAAACTCTCCTAGCCGATGTGCAATGTCTTAAGAGATGGACCACAGATTCTTCTTCTAAACCACATTGACTACATAACGGAGAAGGAGCCATGTGCCGGGAGAACCGTAGGACATTAGTAAGTAACTTATCTTGCACTGCTAATCAAAGGAAATGCTTGATTTAGTTGGATAACTTGCTTTTCAAAATAAGACTCCACTTTTGATGCGGCCTAATCGATCCATGGTTTTGCTTATGAAGTACCCTATAAGCCGATTGGCAAGTGAACATACCTGATGCCGTTTCACTCCAAAGAAGACGATCACATTGATCCGTTAGCACTGTATTCGGATGCTCAAGTTCATCTTTGAGGCTCTGTAGTAACGGAGTATGCAAAGCAGAGAACAACCACTCTCCATTTCCTTGCAGAATCTGATTAAGTCTGATGCTATAGTCACGCATATCTACATTGACAAGCTCCTCCCCTAGTTTGCGGCCCTTAATTAAACCAATGGTCCTGTAGGAACGAAATAGACGAGCCATCACCTACTCGCCACCTGAAGCAAGAGTTCAGCTTCTCCGCACACTTGACGACTACCTTCCACATAGGACTATCTCCAGGCTTCGATTTATAGTGGAGAATATTTTTACCCTTCAAATATTTCTTGTGCACAAGCTCCATCCATATCGTTTTCTCTTTTCTCGCCGTCTTCCACACAACTTTCGCTAACATGGCCTCATTATTCGTTCTAGCTTCCCTTAATCCTAAACCCCCCGCTGTTTTGGGTTGGACTACCTTCTTCCACCCTACAAGGTGAGTCTTTCGCTGCGTGATGTCATTAAACCAGAGGAAATCCCGATTCAATTTGTCTAACCTGTCACAAATATGTTCCGGGAGCCAAGACGCCTGCATATCATAAAGGGGAACCGATGATGTAATGATTGAATGAGGTGTACGACCGGTGATGACAAGAACTTTTTTTTCCATCCCAAATAGCGAACAGTAACCTTATCTATGAGTCGACCAGCCTCCACTCGACTCACTCTTCCATGTCGCAAATAAATGCCAAGGTACTTTCCAAGAGAAGCTGTTTGTGAGAAACCCAGTATCTCAATAATCGATCTTTTCAACTCCATACCACTTTGCTTAGAGAATAAGACCTTTGAGTTGGTGAGATTTAGATTCAAACATGAATTTGTGCAAAATATATCAATCACCCGCTTAATGACACGAGCATTTTCCGTGGTGGCTTTACTCATCAGAATTAAATCATCCTCAAACAAAATATGCGAAAAGGAAGGGCCATTCCTACAAGGTTTAATCGACATCCATCTTCCCTGGGCAACCTGCTCATTAACCAAATAAGATAGCCTCTCAATACAAAGCACAAACAGGTATGGGGATAGCGGATCTCCTTGACGTAGACCACAATGGTGTACCATTCCATAAAATGCGCGAAGAAGTATGCCGAACACAAAACATTATAAGCCGGGTCAGATTTCTTGGAAAATTAAAAGCCTCAAGCGTCTCCTCCAGAAAATTCCAACTCACACAATCGTAAGCTTTCTCAAGATCAAGCTTCATAATCATACACCCTACTTTGTTTTTCTTTTTCACTCGTAGTGAGTGTAGAATCTCCTGTAAAACTATAACATTATCCTGTGTACTCCTCCCGCTTATAAAACTCGATTGGCATAGAGATATCAAATCCGGCATAAGATGTTTCAAGCGTATCGTAATACACTTTGTGATGAATTTATATAGCACAATGCACAGAGAAATCGGCCTATATTCAGAGATATAACTAGGACTTTTCACTTTCGGAATAAGGCAAACAAATGCTTCACACATCGATTCATCAAACCTACCAAATTCAAATGCATGCTGAATGAATTTAACCACCGAAGCACCTACCGTATCCCAACAATGTTGGTAAAAAAAACCTTGAAGTCCATCCGGTCCTGGGGCTTTGGTAGGGTGCGTTGCCCAAACCGCATCCTTGATTTCTTGCGCTGACGGAAGTAAAGAAAGAGAGTCGTGCTCAGCAGAAGTCAGCCGCGCCTGGAGGTGGGAAGAACCAAGATTCGAACTCCCTGTACTAGTCGAAGTGCCTGCTGGCGCAAATATATGAGTGAAGTGCTCCAAGGCATGTTGCTTCAAAACACTTTGATCTTGAACCCATTCATCGTCAATTTGTAGAAGAATTATTTTATTCACTCTTCGCCTTGCCAAGGTTGATTGGTGGAAGAACTTAGTATTCGAATCACCATCCATAATCCACTTAACGCAGGATTTTTGGTACCAAAACAGTTCCTCTTGTTTAAGTACATCCTTATACTCCCGGATCAAAGTCTTCTCAAGATTAACCAAAAACGAACTGTAATGCTGGGATAGCCATTTTTGTATGCCCTCAAGTCTTCCCAGTAATTTTCGTTTCTTGTAGAATATGTTACCAAACTTCTCTTTATTCCAAGGAATTATTTTCTCCGGGACATGATGAATTGCGGCAACTACATCATCATCCTCTCGCCAAATCTCCTCAATTATGTGCTTACACTCATCATTAACAAACCACGCCTTCTCAAAACGGAAGGGGCGTGTTCTTTTTTCTTCTTCAAACCCCAGGCAGCAAGTTAAAAGTGGGTGATGATCCGAGTGGGTTTTCGGAATATGAAGTACAACTTTCTTTGGAAATAACTTACACCAAGCCTCATTAGCTAGAGATCGATCGATCCTTTCCTGAATATTAGTCAGACCCTCTCGGTTATTATTCCAAGTGAATTTCGGCCCATGAAATCCTAAATCTTGTAACTGGCATCTCTCAATCCAATTGTTGAAGGCTTGAAAACAACGTATCAAAGCTACATTCCCTCCCCTTTTTCATGTGTGAACCGTATTTCATTGAAATCTCCAGTCACCATCTAAGGCCTAGTGACACTCTTTGCGTGTTCTTCTAAACTGCTGAAGAGTCGAATCTTGTCTTCCTTTCGAGGCTGAGCATAAATTCCAGAAAGACACCAGCTAGGCTGATTTCGCCTATTAATCAATACATGGATTCCTTGGTCATCTGCATGAAGAAGTTAAACATCGGTTTCATTAGCATCCCACAATAGCCAGATGCCTCCCACCATACCATTCGTAGGTGTTGTAATCCAGTCACGAAATCCTATAGTAGGTAGTATCAGATCAGCATGTGCAGGGAAAACACGCATCTCCAAGATGAAAATAACTTGAGGACGATGCTCCCTAACAATCTCCTGAAAATTTCTCTTGAAATCTTCACTTCCTGCACCCTGACAATTCCATGTTAGAACTTTCATTGGTAAACGAAATAAACCAATTGGATGAAGAGGATATGCTATCCTCTCCCCCCCCCCCCTCCATAATACAATCAGCTGTATTAGCAAATTCAGAAGAATGTGGTAGATGTCCTCCATCTCCTCCTCGATTGTCGCTCGGAACCAAAACTGTCTCAGGTTGTCCATTCGTTCCCTGTAATGTGCTTCGAGGCGACATTGCCAGAATAGACCTGGGATCTCCATAACCTGGATCAAAGGCCGGTCTATTTCCAGTAAACTGATTCGGGACGGTTGATCCAATGTTAGAAGAATGTTTTCGATTTCCTCCTCCTGATCCATCTCTTCCTCCAACGGTTCCATGTCCGGTAAGTGCAACATCAGCCCCTATGGACCCCAATATAGGCCGTTCCCCCAGTTGTGCTACATCTGTAATTAGGTCCATGTCAATCAGCTCAGTATCTTCAAGCGCCACAAAGGAGTTCGCAATTTTTGTAGAGTTTGATGTGCTCGATTGTCCTGCTTGAAAAGTATAATTTCCAGCAGGAGCAGTGTTCTTATATATAGTTGTAGGTCGCTTAAGAATCTGGATGTTCTGTTTCTGACCTTTCTTAGGAATCGACTTTGGCGCATTCCTTTTCCCTGTTGTATTCGATATATCCAGCCTGTCCTTATTGGCATTCGAATCAATCACGATTCCTTTACCTTTGTTCTTACTTGACTGAGGATTAGGAGTTGATTCCTTTCCCAAATCAAAATTCTGATTCAAGTCTCCTTTTCTACCTTCAGTTTGCACTTTCCCAGACTTGCGAACCATATATGAATTATTTGCCCTTGCTGGTTGGGTTTTATTCTTCCTTGAAACCGTCATCCAGTCACCAAACTCTTTCTTTTTTGCTTTCTCTACCAACCACTCAACTGGAGCATTGTTGTTTGGTTGCTCTTCCTCGTCCATTCTCGTGTTCGCAGCGGGCGGTGTCTGAGTCTTAGCCTGATTCGCACATACATGTGTTTGGTGACCAGCACTTCCACAAGTATAGCACACTGATGGTAAGTTTTCATAAACCACCTGATATATGGTATCACCCACACATACACCTGTCTCGAAAGGAATATCCAGTCGAATTTGCACACAAAATCGTGCAAATTTCCCTCTCGAAGCATTAAACGTATTCCCATCGATCTTAAGAGGTTCACCCATACAGCTTGCAAGAGTTTCAATAATGGATTCACGAAACAATTCCACTGGTAAATTCAGAATTCTCGCCCAGTTAATTATGGTGTTTACCTTGTAATTATCCGCCCAGAACCCAGGTTCCCACATACGTATTGAGAGAAAATTCCCTGCAATCTGCCAGGGGCCTTCAGTAACGATTCGCTCTCGAACTTCAGGTGTCATGCCTTTAAGGTAGTAGCAGTTGTGTCCAAGGTCTAACAGTTCGGCATCTCCGTTCAATCCCCATAAACGATCCAATTTCGCAACAAGGGCTTGAAAAAACCATGGTTTTCCCAAAAATTTTATAATTAAAGCATCCTGCCAGGATTCTTCAATGCTTGTCTTGAACTCATCTGTCAAAATAACACGTTTGAAAGGAAGCTCAGGAGTTGCATCCAAAACCGTCATCAGTTTTCGTTCCTCAAGGGTACGTTTCTTATCCACCTGAACATCGGGCTGTTTGAAGCCACCATAAAGTTTGAAAGCATAGGTCTCTCTATTGTCAGGATTATCATCAGCCATTGAATTTGTATCAGTTTCAATCGGGTCAGATGTCTCTGGCGTTTTTGTGTCCTAGAGGAGGGGTTATCCATCGTAGCCACCCGGGCTACCGACAGATAAGGAGGTGTAGCCGGAAGTAGTCTCGTCAGTCGAGTTCCGGCCAGAGAGCATTAGAGGGCAGACGGCGCAGCTAGGTCTAGGTTAGTCGATTTCTAGATCAAATCCATAATTTTTTCTCAACCCATAAAAATGTTGTTTTGTACTATTTGATTCCAAATACCATATTCACTGAATGCTACCAAACATGTTATTTATTTGCAAATACCACTACAGTTACATTGGTTTTTACTGCGGGCTCAAATACCATGTATTTGTGAATAGCAAATACCATACTCCAACCAAACAGCCTCTTAGTGTTTTTCCTTTCAGTTTAGAATTCATTATAGCCTAATGAAAACTAGTTTAAGATGGGATAGACTAATGTGAATCGATTTTACAATGTCTTTCCTTTAGTTTAGGCAACATAAATGCACTTAAAAAAAGTAGGATAAACTTCAAGGCTCATGTGGTTGGGCCCAGCCCGCACTGGGCTCGGGCTTGGGCCCAAATTCCAGGCCCGTCCCGAGCCATGGGCCAGGGCGGTAACATGGTCGGGCCTAGACCGGGCCTCCAAAAGCCCAGCCGGCCCATTGCCATCCTAGATAGTAGTACTCCCTCCGTTCTTTTTAAAGATTTACTTTTTGTCATTCGAAATTTTTCTTTTTTAAGTTTAAAAAGAAAACTCACTATCTACACTTATTAATTTTTTATCACTCTTTTTCATACTTTATATATTCTATCTCTTACGTTTCTATTTTCTCTTTTACTTTTTACCATCGACTAATTATTTTATTTCACATTTTTTTAAATTCACATAAAACCAGATGGTAAATCTTGTAAAGGGACGTGGAGTAATAAACAAGACTTTTTACTAGAAATACATCAAAGTTTTGTTATAATGATATAGTAGTAATAAGCAAGATTTATTATGACTATAAATAGATGAGCATCCTGTGACAACAACAAAAATGCTAACGCCTTAAACTTGAACATGTGAACAAAAATGGTTTACAGTATAAAATGGGAACAAAAATGCGTTTACAGTATAAATAGACGCATGCCAGTAAGATTAAACTAAACCTAGACAGGTCTAGAAGGAAAATTTAAAGGCACCTGCATTGGAATCCAAAACCGATTCCCAGAAAGAAGGCTTCTTTTCCTGCTTCCTTTTCTCCTCAGCTTGCAGCATCAACTCATCTACGGTTCCCGGTAGAGACGACTCAATTGCATTCTTAAATTTGTCATGCAAATCCACTCTATCTTTTGTTCCGGATACAAGAGTGCATGCATTAGGCTTCTTTAGGAAATCCAAGACGTTCAACAAATTCCTCCTGCTCCATATAACAAAAATGGCTCAGTACTCAGTTAAATTAAAAATTGCAAGCAATGTGCATGTACAAAGAGCCAATTCCAGGGATATGCAACGACAGGGCTGCCGAATGAGAAACTTGGTTCTGTCCACATAATTCTTAATGGTCTATTTTACTTGAGAAAAGAATTGCTTATCTCAACCTTTTCGAAGGTCCAAAAACTCAAAACTGTTCTATCCAGCACGTGCCCGGAGGACAGAAACACCCACACACATGAAACAGGTTACGAATCTCTTCAGGTTCTTTCTTGCAAACATCTGGACTCCTTAATACAAACCATCAACAAATCACAATCATAGCAGTAATACATTTGAGACCTCTTTGATAAATCTGATCGGGTAAAAATAATATCAGCGGTATATGAAGCACAGACATGGAAGCTCCAACGATCTTTAAAGACTATGGTATACCATACAGCACAATGCTACATGCCATTATCATGGTCCTTAAGAAGATATTGAAGCCTGTATTATTTGCAACATACCCACACCAAACAAATATTTGATTGTATATTTGAATAATTTAATGTTGAAATATCTGAATAAGTTATTTCCCTTATTTCAATCTGTTAATCTTTTAGTTGTAAACACAAAACGCTACTACACTTTCAAAAGTTCCACTAGAATAACAAAAAGTAGGGATCAAATTAAAGAAACGGGTTGGTAACATGAATAGATTTCAGCTTTTCTAAATAATAGTGAAACCTCGAACTCTAGAAGTATCACTAAGAATCTCAAACATACTACCACATAAGTATCGACACATTTAGTGCCTTTTTCCGTATTTTGTTGCGTCTTTTAGCCTTTATTTAGTGTTTTTTGTTCCGTGTCACGTTTGGGTTTTTTGTATGTTTTTGTGCATTTTTAGGTGTATTAGCGTCATTGGCAAGGAAATGGAGGACCAGAGTGCAAAGAAGACTTCAAAACCTTCTAGAAGCACCACATGGCCAAGTTAGTGGGACACTACTCCAACAGAGGTAACATGGTTAGAAAAGGGAGAGAAAAGTGGAGAAAATGGGAAAATTGAGGAGTTCCCGGACACAAGGCTCACCGCGGTGAGCCCCACATCCAAACGGGCTCACCGCGGTCCAAACTATCAGGATGGCGGATAGAAAGGCCAGACCGTGGTGAGGAGGATTCCCCAAAGTACCTAACCGCGGTGACACCTGTTTTGACAGATTCAACCGACGTTTTTCTGGCAGTTTTTCCCATGCTTTCGAATTTCTTCTTCCTTGGTCTTATAAATAGACGACCACTTGTATCAGAGTCATTAGGACATATGTTTACATTCTCCTACTTTCATACTTTCAATTCCAAGCATTGTAAACACTTAGAGATTTCAATCTCTCTTTTAATTCGAAGAAGCATTATTGATCTTTCTGACGATCGCAAAGACCAATAGGCGCCTAGGTAATCAATAGTACTAGTTAGGTGGATGCTGTAATAACTTGTATTGTGACATATTGTTATCTGGTCGTTGAACGCATGCTTGTATCGTTGTGAACTTGCATCAGTCTTTACCTCTAAGTAGTATATATCCGGATGAGGACATACCTAGTGACAAGCTTTTTGTCTTAACTCATACGTACTTATAATCTGTATCTGGTTCGATTTTGGAATAGCAAAGTTGTTGCATTCGCGGACAGTGTACCATTAGCTATATCGCGTCAGCACTTTTAAAAGATCGCTTGCTTCGTTTTAATTGTAGAAATTGCATGATCTAGGTATTACCTTGTCTTGTAATTGCGGTTTGTTGTAGGGTTTTAAAGTATCACTTTACCCACACTATCTGTTTACAACTCACACCTTGAGCCTACACCATAGAACTAGCCTAATCAATTCCTCGAGAGAACGATCATGTGGTTTAAGCCTTGTTGTACTACGACAACCACTTTACTACTTGTGTTATCTTACAAGTATTAATTTTGAGCGCATCAAAATTTGGCGCCGCTGCCGGGGAGTTGATTCCTACGTTCTTCAATAAGTAGGATCAGTGTGTAGTTGCGTATTTTTATTTTTATCTTTTTCGAAAACCAAAGAAAAATGAAGCATCGAAGGTGTGCTAATACACTCCTTGCAGGACGCTGCCTCGAAGGAAAACCGCCTTGCCCCGTGGGACAAATGAAGCATCCGGAAGCAGATCACGGAGGACACAGACTGAGGGACGCCAGCAAGACGAGTACAGGTTCGCTCTCTCCTGCTACGGAAACCTTCCGAGTTCGGAACATCTCGGTTCCAAGAGCAATAGTAGCGGAAAGAGGGATATCTTTCCCTCGAGATCATTGCACTATTGCTACTCAGATATGGAGGATAGACGAGCTTGGATGGGGAAGTCTTACCGTGGAGAAGCGTGAGTATGATCCGGCTGTGGTTCAGGAGTTCTACACCAACCTCCACGACATCAACAACATTGTGAAGGTTCGGGGGAAGAACGTCCCACACTCTACCAAGGAGATCAACGAGTTTTTGGGTGCACGTACGGAGTATGACCCTGTCCGAGATAGGGGGCAATACAACTACCATGTCCATGAGGCACAGGGTGGGTTCCTTACTGAGAGAGATCTTCGAAGGGTGGCAAGCCCTCTATAACCCATGAGGATCAACATGGTGGAGAAGAAATTTCTCTTTCCGAAGACTCATGTGCTTTCTTACTGGATCCAGCACTCGGTGATGCCCAGCCTATACTTCACCAACATGTCAGCCACTATCGCAAGGCTTATTGGGGCATTCATGGCCGATGACTTCATCAACAACGGGGAGGTTATTCTGGGGGAGATTGGGCCCACAGAACCAAACCAAAGGATTAGCCTTCCCGACGATCATCACACAGCTGTGTGAAAGGGCTCATGTTCCTGGGATCAGAAAAACCGGAGAAACAAAAACTCCCTTGTCGGTTGGAGATATAGACCCAATCATTTCTAGGGCAGTAAGAGCTCTCGAGGCTTTTGAGGATCCGGAGGATCATGAAGGCATGGACTTGGATTTCGAGAAAGGGGAGCTTGATCCAAACGCAGATGAAGAAGATGAGGACGCTCCAGAACAACCCCAGGGGGAAAATGTCCAGCAGGAGGAAGACCAAACAGCACAGCAAGGTGCGGGAACCTCACACTACTCTCACTACTACGAGGAGATGCAGGCTCATTTTGAGCGATGGGCTAGCCCTAGATTCAGTGCCATTAAGGCGTAGCACAACTACCTGAGCACACAGTATGGCAAACTCCAGATCAGCTACCAAAACCTCTCCAGTGAAGTAGCACAGGTCCACCAGTAGGCCACCGCCCTCAACCAGAGGATGGATACTTGGGAGCAAAGTAGTGCCTCGCACTTGGCAGCCTTACGAGAGCTGGATGCACAGGCAGAGAGTAGATTAGCAAGAGAGGAAAGCATGTGGCAGCAGTACATGGGAATGGGAGTAGGCTCAACTTCCGGACCCCACGGTCCGCCCTCCTTCCAGTGATCATGCCGACCGAAGCATACTACGGGCGGTAACTCTGAACTTTCTTCTTTTTATTTATTCTTTATGCTATGTTCTAGCTATCAAATAAGTTTGGGGAGGGAAGTTGTACTCATATGCTTACATGCCTCCGATTATTTGCTGCCTTGTATATATGTGTTTTTTCTTTTATTTTACGTTTTTGCAATTATGTGGGGGTGGTATGTTAGCCACTTTTATGTGATTACAGATTAGTCGAGTCTTTTGGCCTATTTCAAAATTTTTGTGTCAGAGTCTTAGTTATTTTGACAAGTCTGGTTATCTATTGCCTTAGTTAAGCCTTTTTACTGATGTGATCTTAGATGGGCTCTGACTGAGTGCTAAGGAATTTTTGAAAATCACTCTAGATTGTTTCACTTGTAAATAAAAAGTCTTTCCTGTTTTAGTAGTCAAAAAGCCGGTGAGAAGCCTTAAAGCCGATGAAAAAATCTTATTGGCAAATATGTGATTCTGTTATGATGAACAAGGTTTTTTAACTTGCGCTACTTCACATAAATGTGCACTCTTTTTAAAATGAGTATAACAAACGGCATTTTCAACTTGTTATCTCGATTCTCGAACCTGTTCCTTGGAACAGGTTCGGGGAGGACTTTGTCAACTTCATACTCAGGCTCACTACTTTCTATATTTGAGCTATGGTCGATTTCGAAATTGTTTTGTGTTGCCATGCTGCCGTTCTAAAAAAAGAAAAAAATAGAAAAAATCTCGAAGTGTTTTTCCAAGATCACTTGTGATCGTAAGATCGTGTTGGGCATTTCCAAATACTACCTATAAACCAACGCGGGGTTGATTGTGCATATGCTGTGAGGGTTTTTGGTTTTGTTTCCAAAATGCATGCCAAATACTACCTATAAACCAGTGCGTGGGCGGTGCTCGTATGTTGTGAGGGTTGATGGGGTGTATACCAAACCGACACGTACAAAAGTACGGATCTTAGGCAACCTATTGGGATACACTTGCAACATTGAGATATAAAAATAAATGATGAAAAAATAGAAAATATGTGCAAAAAGAGCAAAGCGGAAAAAAAAGAGAAAGAAATAAACGTGCAAAAAGAGCAAAGCACAAGAACGTCAGCTAATTTTATTCCCTTGTATTTGATTTCGACCCGTTTCCTAAAAAGTCCTTCTGACTCCTTTGAATTGAGTGCAAAAGCATGTAATATTAGTGGCAGCTTGTGACGTTTGTTATCACCATCCTAAGTTAAGTCTTGAGCGAATACACTATTTACTACTGGACACTTCCAGATGAGACTTGAGAGTTGCACTATTATCTTCTTTTGTGAGGGACTACTAGGATAGGATTAAGTTTTATTTACCTTTGAAACGGAAGATTGTGATCTTTGCAAAGCTACTTGTCAAAGTTAGGAGATAGAAGTTTATGCTTATCTCTGGCAATACTTGTCCCGGTAGCTTGTCGATTGAACTCTTTTGTTTGTTTGTCATGTATGTGTTTTTTCTTTTTCTAGGTTTTAGAATTGTTTGCTCGAGGACGAGCAAATGTTCGGTTTGGGGAGTTTGATGAGTCGATATTTTAACGACTCATTTAGTGCCTTTTTCCTATTTTGTTGCGTCTTTTAGACTTTATTTAGTGTTTTTTGTTCCGTGTCACGTTTAGATTTTTTTGTGTGTTTTTGTGCATTTTTAGGTGTCTTAGCATTATTGGCAAGGAAATGGAGGACCAAAGTACAAAAAAGATTTCAAAACCTTCTAGAAGCACCACAAGGCCAAGTTAGTGGGCCACTACTCTAAAAGAGGTGACAACATGGAGGTTAGAAAAGGGAGAGAAAAGTGGAGAAAATGGAAAAAATGGAGTTCCCGGACACAAGGCTCACCGCGGTGAGCCCCACATCCAAACGGGCTCACCGCGGTCCAAACTATAAGGATAGCGGACAGAAAGGCCAGACCGCGGTGAGGAGGATTCCCCAAAGTACATCACCGCGGTGACACCTGTTTTGACATATTCAATCCACATTTTTCTGGCAGTTTTTCCCATGATTTCGAATTTCTTCTTCCTTGGTGTTATAAATAGACCACTTGTATCAGTTATTAGGACATATCTTTACATTTTCCTACTTTCATACTTTCAATTCCAAGCATTGTAAACACTTAGAGATTTCAATCTCTTTTAATTCGAAGAAGAAGCATTATTGATCTTTCTGACGATCGCAGAGGCCAATAGGCACCCAGGTAATCAATAGTACTAGTTAGGTGGATGCCGTAATAACTTGTATTGTGACATATTATTATCGGGTCATTGAACGCATCCTTGTATCGTTGTGAGCTTGCATTAGTCTTTACCTCTAATTAGTATATAGCCGGATGACGGCATAGCTAGTGACAAGCTTTTTACCACAACTCATACGTACTTATAAATAGTATCTGATTCGATTTTGCAATTGCAAAGTTGTTGCATTCGCGGGCAGTGTACCATTAGCTATATCGCGTCAGCACTTTTGAAAGATCACTTGCTTCGTTTTAATTGTAGAAATTGCATGATCTAAGTATTACCTTGTCTTGTAATTGCGGTTTGTTGTAGGGTTTTAAAGTATCACTTTACCCACACTATCTGTTTACAACTCACACCTTGAGCCTACACTTAGAACTAGCTTAATCAATTCCTCGAGAGAGCGACCATTTGGTTTAAGCCTTGTTGTACTACGACAACCGCTTTACTACTTGTGTTATTTTACAAGTATTAATTTTGAGCGCATCATAGATATACATGTATTCATGATCAACCAATATTTTTAGAAGATAAGTTTAAAAGATCTTATCTTCTTACTTGGACTTAGGTGACCAGATGGAAGCCACAAGTGTGAGGTTAAAATTAAACCACAATAAGCAAATATTTCCTTCCATTCAATTTTGAATTTAATGGGCTTTTGATACTCCCTTCAATTTATTCATTCTCCCCCATCCTCATCCCCTTCTACACCTCACTTTATTTTTAATGGGAAGAGGGAGGTGGCTGGCGACCACATGGAGGAGGAGGAAGAGGATTAGGATTCTCATGCAGTGAGGAAGACGAATTGAGTCTTAATTTTATACCTAGGTCAAATGGCTGCGACTTGTTTAGCACCATGGCTTTGTGGTAAGACTTTAGTCATGTGATAGAGAATGTAACATTTACAATGTTTCAGAAACAATAACGTAAACTAGTTTTTAAAAAGGTTTTTTAAGATAATGTGGGAACAGACCTTTAAGAAAGGTCCAAGTAAAACTAGGAAACATAACAGGGCACTATGCACTCCCTGACATAACAAATTTCTAGATAAACTTATCCAATTCCAAATCGAAGGCAGAAAAAGCCATCTTACGAGTGACTTGAAGTCCAGAACATTCAAAAATATGTCTAGCGTCTTCTCGCCCTAGACAAAGCAACTACATGGACCCTTTCCTTTTTCTTCTAATAAATGTACTATTCTAACTTTCTAATTGGCTAAGCCTTGTATAACGCATCTGCAAAGTGCTAGTACCCAGAACACATTGTTTCTGTATCCATTAATCTGTAGTGAAACCAAGCAAATCTCACTAGACTAGATAAAGAAATAAAAAATCATTTTCTCGATTCAAACACAAAGATTAAGCCACGATGCTTCAAATCTACGAAGTCATGAAGTTCTAACTTCAACAGTGTGTTGTATGTAGTACATTATGGAACCCTTTTAACTGCATTATATTCAGTATAACGCTGAGCTGATCTATGACTTCCTCTATTTCCTACCACATATAAAAGAATGCACCTTTACTCCAGAAACTGATAATCAATAACAGGACTACAGGAGTAGTGTTATATTTACGAGGGGCAGAAATGCATAGTCAAACATGGTCATTACGGTCTTGCATAACTGACTGAAAGAAAACAAACTAACATACCTGCTGACATAATTCTGTGTAATGGCCACCGAATCTTCTAGGTTAATAACCAAATGCCACCACCCATTAGGCACGAAAATCACCTCTCCTGCCTTGCACACACACTCAACCGGCCTCTTTTTCCAGTTCTTTGTATCATCATAGAAGTTCATAAACCACTCCATTATAGAGACAGGGCACGCCACCTCAGCACCATCGGGGCTAGGATGCACCCCTGGCGGAACCACATCAGGCGGAAACAACACCCACTTCTTGGAACCTCTAATCACTGCATTCCAAGCAGATGTCGAATTAGGATCAATGTGAAACGAGGATCCTGACCCTGCCGGTCCAATTATAATCCATCTGTAATCAGGCCTCTCATTGCCTAAAACACTAAACAAGTCCTCATTGAAGTACTTGGGCACTTGATAATCCATACCAAGCTGTGGAACTTTGTCAGCAAATTTCGGATCGAAAAGATACAGGGGGCGTTCCTCCCGTACTTGATCCGAGTACCTAAGGTAATCCTCCAGCTTCATTTCCACTGGCCCAACCGCAAAACCTACGTCACCACAAACTCGAAGCAAGTATTCCCTATCCCACTTCTCCATAGCAGGACAATTTTCCAAACAACCTTCCAATAATACCGGCTTATTCGGCTCCTCAAACTTGGACACAAACTCTTGAATTGAAATCCCTCTCCTCCTCAAGATGTTATCCCTCTTTACCCATTCAGGTTTCATTTCAAGATTCGCACAGAGCCAGCTCTGAAACAAGTAATCAGAGTAGAAATCATCGATTCGAATACGGGCCAAACCAACCGAAGAATTAGTTTTGCTGTGTGCAGAGATAAAGGTACTCTTCCAGGACCCATTGAAGAAAAAGCTCCCACCTTTGTCCAACACGAGGTTCCGCCAAAGCGGCTCGTGGCTGCAGAAAACATAGAAAGATTTGGTGACAGAAGATAAGATAGCCAAGTGGGTTCCATTGAGAAGTCCAAGAATGTCGAGAAGGAGCTCGTCAGTTAGGGTTTGTAAAGTACCAAGACCGGTGTTTCTGGAATTGACGGATGAGGAAGCTAGGTAGAGATTTCCGAGAGGTTTGACTTGGACACTTTGAGATTTTCCATTTTCAGAGCCTTTCAAGCTGAAAATGTTGTTACCCCCTTCTTCTTCTTCTTCTTCTTCTTCTTCTTGTTCAGCTTGATTGGAGAAATTGGTGATTTTTGTTTTGGGTTTTTTTAGTTTGGCTTGTTTGAAGCGGGATTGCTTCCGCTTTCTGAAAAGCAGATTTCTGGAGCTTAGCAGCATTGTTGCAGCTCCGGCGGCTGAAGTTGGAGTTGCTAGGTATTTTTCGCTCCCAGAATTAACTCAAAACTACAGCCCACGTTTATAATACAATTTTTGGATAAATAGTTTAGAGTAATTCTCTATTATCTTCGCATCTTAAAACTCTTTCAGATTTATTCAATTCAGTTTGCGTAGTTATTTTTTATACTAAAGTTTAGTTCAGTTCAGTTTTGTTTGGACGAAGATAACAGAGCCTAAATCTTCTGAGAGACGGTCGACAGACATATATTGTCAAGAAAATGATCGATGTTATTAATCAAAACACCTATGTCCTTAACATTTGTATTTTTTCATATTTGTATAACAAGACTTATTTTGTTAGCAACATGTACACGTTTTGATTAATAACATAGATGGTTTTGTTGATAACATATGTCGTCTATAGATAAGTTATCTAAAGAACGTTTTTCATAAGATTTTGTGAATAGTTTATTAGTTGTTTATTGTACTACAAATAAGTTCAGTTTAATTATGTTATGTTTATACGATGTGAATGGAGTCAAACACGATTCATTTAACTACCCTTAAAGGATTTTGTAGTTAATACTACTCATTTCTCGTCATGTTCTAGTATGATTTTCCAAATCACAGACCACGTGGATCATCATATAATCATCAATTAGCCTTGTATAAGGAATAGTCGATGAATACGCTAATGACTTTTATCCTCATTTCCAACCTTAAAATATGAAAATGTCGTTGACTCATTGAATGAACATCAACCTATATATTAGATTAATATATTGTTAGATTTTGATGAGCAACACATATGACTATTACATCAGTAAGGTAAGTGTTGAGAATGGAGATTTGCAGTGGAACTAGGAAACAGAATTGAAGAAGGATGAGAATATAATTGTTTGTCTAATCAATTAGTCTCGTGAGTAGTAGAACTCATGTTAGTTTAATAGTCCTAATGATATTCTACTTCTGTTCTAGTAGGCAAAGGAATCATAGTTGGTATTGGCTTTTGCCATTAGCTACGTTACTGTTCCTATATATAAGTTAGCTATAGCCTTTGTAATTAGTATCAGAAGAAAGCAGTTTAGCTCCATCAAATACTAAGTAGATTATAGTTGAAGTTGTATCCGACGATTTACTCATTGTTTAGTGGATTCCTGGCTTGGTAGTGCCCCCAGACGTAGTCAATTCATTGGCGAACTGGGTAACCAAGTTTGTGTCGTCTTTCTCGTTCTTGGTTTTATCTTATCTATCGTTCTTTATCACCATAATATTGCAGAATATTTCCTTACAAGTGGTATCAGGAGCCTGGTTCAGTTGGGACGATGGAAATAGCAAGATGGGAGACATTAAAGCTACGATTGAAAAGTTTGATGGGAACAATTATACTTTCTGGAGGATGCAAAATCGAGGACTATTTGTACGGCAAGGATTTGCAAGAAGCTCTCTTGGAAGAAAAGTCCAAAGATATGAAAGATGAAGATTTGGAAGTTGCTGGATAGAAAGGCGATGAGCGTAGTTCGCCTAACTCTCTGCAAAAACGTTGCTCTCCAAACGGTAAAGGCAGAGACCACCGCAAGGATGCTGAATACGTTAAAAGATATGTATGAGAAACCATCAACAGCAAATAATGTCCATCTAATGAGACGCCTTTTCAACATGAAGATGGCAGAAGGTAAAGCGGTAGCCAATTATCACAACGATTTTAATATGCAATCGCCCAACTTGAATCCCTTGAGATTAAACTTGAAGATGAGATTCAAGCCCTAATTCTACTATCTTCATTGCCCGAAAGATGGAGCGGCACGGTAACTGTAGTTAGTGCTTCGGCAGGAAAGGCAAAGCTAGCTTTAGCTGAGGTGAGAGATCTCATTATGAGTGAAGAAATTCTCAAGAATGAAACAGGAGGATGTTCGGGAACAATATTGAATACCGAAAATAGAGGTAGGACTGAAAATAAGTCGAGAAACAGAGGGCGATCAAAGTCAAGGCATAGGTCGAAACCAAGGAAGGATAAGAGTTCGATCAGATGCTATAATTATGATCAGTACGGTCACTACAGGAATCAATGCACAACTCCAGTGAAGGAGGATAAGTCGGCAAACGCTATGACCGAGCATATCCACGATGCGCTAGTGCTAAGTGTTAGCAGTCATTCAGAAGCATGGGTATTGGATTCTGGAGCTTCATTCCATTTAAGCAATAATGCTGAAAATATGGATCAATACACTGGAAATTTCGGTAAGGTCTATTTGGCAGATGACGAGCCCTTACAGATCATAGGAAAAGGCAATATTCGAATTCAAGCACCAAATAACGGTGTGTTAGAGTTGCGTAATGTCAGACACATTCCTGAATTGAAAAGAAATCTACTCTCCATAGGACAGATGGATGATGAAGGGCACGTTACAACCTTCGATGGCGGTGCTTGGAAGATATCGAAAAGAGCTATGACACTAGCTCAAGGTAAAAAGTAAGGTACTTTATATATGACTTCGAACCTCCAGAACAGTGTTTCGCTAGCAAGAACTACAACCGATGCAGATTTGTGGCATTGTCGACTTGGATACATGAGTGAGAAAGGGATGAAAGTGTTATGCTCGCAGGGAAAACTACCAGCAAGACAATTGACGTCGGCCTCTGTGAGGATTGTGTCTTCGGAAAACAGAAACGAGTAAGTTTTTCAAGCGGTGGCAGAGAATTGAAAAGAGAGAAACTGGAATTGATACATAGCGATTTATGGGGACCAGCCCCAATGACATCCCTGGGAGGTTCATTATATTACATGACTTTCATAGATGACTCCACAAGAAAGCTATGGGTTTATTTTTTTAAGAATAAATCTGATGCCTTCGACACCTTTGGAAAGTGGAAAGCTCTAGTAGAAACTCAAACAGGACTAAAGATCAAGTGTCTAAGATCTGATAACGGCGGGGAATATGAGCTAACTGAGTTTAAAGAATATTGTGCTACAAACGGTTTTCGAATGGAAAAGACGGTAAGAGGAACGCCTCAGCAGAACGGTGTAGCAGAACGAATGAACAGGACACTATGTGAGCGAGCTAGGTGCATGAGATTGAAGTGTGGTTTACCAAATATGTTTTGGGCAGATGCAGTTAACACTGCAGCTTTCTTAATTAATCGAGGACCCTCAGCTCCCTTGGACAACAACATACCAGAGGAAGCTTGGAGCGATAAAGAGGTACACCTGTCCTATTTACAAGTTTTCGGATGCGTGGCTTATGTTCATATCAATGCTACTGCTAGAAACAAATTGGATGCAAAGTCTGTTAAGTGTATGTTTATTGGATATGGAGGTGATGAGTTTGGATTTAGATTCTGGGATGAGCAGAACCGGAAAATTATTCGCAGCCGAGATGTTGTATTCAATGAGCAGATTTTGTACAAAGACAGACATAGCACAGTAGGAGCCAATAAGGCAGAAGGTCAGGTCAAAGTCTCTAAGATTGTGAAGTATGATTTCTCAAACTCATGTGGGAGCAGAATAGAGAATAATGACGAGTATGTCATTCCGGAACCAGCTACAGGAGAGAGCGAAACGGTAACTGATGATCAGGTGAGTACCCATAATGAACCAAGTACTCAAATTGATACACCTACACCAGCACGTGGGAGAACAAGGAGTCGTAAACCATCGTCAGATGTTCTGTTACAAAAATCTACAAGAGATTGCAAATCCCCAGACCCATATTCGCCTTCTAATTATTTATTGTTGACTGATGGTGGTGAACCAGAATGTTACGCAGAGGCAGCACGCGGTGTGGACGTGGTCAAGTGGAAACTTGCTATGGACGTTGAGATGAATTCACTGAAATCCAATAACACTTGGGAGTTAGTTGAACTCCCAAAAGAAAAGAAAGCCCTACATAACAAGTGGGTTTATAGGATTAAACAGAATGAGGCGGTGGTTGTTGGTTCGCACCGAACATCATAAGAACCGGGAGATAGTGTGAAAGTACGTAGCTAGAACAACATAAGTACATGAGCATCTAAGAACCGGGAGGAGGCGGTGGTTGTTGGTTCGCACTGAACATCCGCTGTGCCATCTCATCCATCCGACGAGTGATACGATCTTGATTTTCTAGCAGTTGATCGATCGTTTGCTTGAGAGGATTCATCAGCTCATTGACCTGCTCTTGTGTGTAGAAATCACCTCGTGATGAGGATGCCTGAGACACCGAGAAGCTACCACCCGTCAATGCAGGGCACAAACTGCCGATCCCATACACTCGACCCTTAGCGTCCATCGGGTTGAATTGGAAGAATATCTGGTCTTGCTCTCGAATTGTGAGCTCATGACCGTCGATCATCCTCTCCTCCATGATCCGCTCCACCTCAGTCTACAATAGTGTAGTGCATACGAAATGAGATACAGTTTTAGGAAGATACCTCGATATATAATATACACAAATGCAAATGTGAACCTTAACAAAGAAACGTACCCCAATTAGCTCGGCCCTAGGATCAGTCTAGATGCCATTCTTCATTTTTGCCTTCTTGAAGAGGTGAAGAGCAGTAGTGGGCTCCCCGGCATGGAGCTGAAGAACATGCAAACAAGTAGTAAGTTGTTAGAAACGAAAGCAAAAAACATATGTACAAATCATATTCCAAGTCATAAATAACATATATACTAACTGATATCTGGAGGTCTGTAATAACAGCCCGCGACCCATAATGATGCTTGAGTCGCTGCATCTATCTCGCACCTCGGCCAACTGTTCATTCTTGCCGCCATGTCCTCGACAAAGGGATCCGCCCAAGATTCTCGCCAAAGTGCCCACTCATCATCACCCATGAACTGCGGCTTTACCCTAGCGGTTTTCATGTTGTTAACCATCCTCTTATAGCACTCTGATCCAACAGTCTCGAAAACAGGCCACAGTTGGGGAATCATGGCATTGAGAATGAAGTAGTACTTTTACAACATTTCCATAAGAAGTAGAAATTACACAAGGTTAATGAAAGTAGGAATTTAAAGATAAACCCAAGTACAGTGGCTAACATACCACGAAATCAGCACAACAAGTTCAGTAATGGTGACTAACATATCACCCAAGTACAGTGGCTAACATACCACTCAAATTGTCCTAAAATTTACTAACACAATAGTGACAAACATATCACCCAAGTACAGTGGCTAACATACCACGAAATCAGCTCAACAAATTCAGTAATGGTGACTAACATATCACCCAAGTACAGTGGCTAACATACCACGGGATAAAGCATTGTAACATTTAATCTTACCCGCATCTCATCAAAGTAATGGTGCTTCACCCGGTCCGAGAGTGTAGACCACTTCTCGCCTCCTTCACCCGGCTTCTCCCTCCTGAGCCTTATAATCTTACCAAGATTTTTGCTAGCACCACAGTACAAAACACATTATAAATGAGACAGACATGAAACAAACATTCTTAGTAAATTCATGTGACATTTACTAATTATCTGAAGTTATGTTCTACAAATGCATCATACTTACTTCTTCCCGTTCGGGAACAACACCAGCTTCCCATTCCAAGTAGCATCGGGTGTAAGAACGGTGTAGGGACACCCATCAGAGGATAAGTCACCAAACATGGGTGACGTCCCCACGGTCGAGCTAGAGGGAGTCTCAGGAACCTGTGCCTGGCTGCTCCCGCCAATGTCATAGCCGCATGAAGGGCTACCAACTGCACTGCCCGTACTAGAATTACCACCAGTAGTACTAGACACCGGAGGATGGTATGTGGACCTCTTCTGCCGCGGCATCTGCAAAAGCATACAACAAGTGTTAGTAATAAAGATGAGATGAATTGGCAAGTAAAACATATACAATAGACACGTAATAAAGCATATATAACAACAAGTGTTAGTAAGAAAGATGAGATAAATTGGCATGCATGTAAAACATATACTGTTAGGAATATCTGTTTAGATTTTGATCAGCAACCTAATGACTTATCTTAGCTCAGAAAGGTGGTTAGTACTCTTGGTTCACTTGAACACTGTAAAAGAGGAAACTCACTAAGTATAATAGTCTAGCTAATCTTGTATAAGATGTTAGGCTCTGATTGTAATTTTTATTTTCTAAAAAGAATACCAAGAAGAAGGCATCCAGCAGGAAAAGTTCAACGGATTTGAAGATTTGAAGACTGCACAAGATTGCTGAAGACAAAGGTTTCCAGATACCTATGACCACATATCTTGAAGACATAAGCGTTTTTAAATAAACAATGTTGCAAAAGATATCTGAGAAATAAAAGGTTTATGAGACGAGGAAAGTGCCCACAGATATCTACACTCAGATACCTTGGACATAAACTATGTTTCTGAAAAGAAATATATTATAACAAGTTGTTTCAACAAGTGATATCTGGAGTTGTGATAATCTCTTGAAAAGGACGTGTACAACATCAGAGAAATCTGATAATATAAAGATCTCTGATACCATGCATAGTTCCGTTGGCACTACAGGACAAAGTATAGTACAATGCTTTAAATGCGCGGACAGAGATGTCTGAACAAAAATGGTAGCTTCTGAAGAATAAGACAAACGTACTACAGTACTGTACTCAGATATCAATAGTTTGAATTTGATTTACGCCTAACGGATACTATTCAAACGGCACTCAAATTCATCTATAAATATCAACACTTAGACTGCTTGAGAACACACCCAGAACTTACACCTTAGAACACTGAAGTTACATTGATTACTCTCACAAGTTCTCTCAAACACACTACTTACCTTCAAGCTTTCTGTTACGACCAAAGCTCTTGATTCTAAGTAGCACAAAAGTTCTAAGTGTCCTGATCCTTAACAAGCATTGCTATTTGTGAAAGAGTTGAATTAAGATTTGATATCTGAGATTCATTCTCTTGAACATTTATCGTAGACTTGGGTCAGTAAAGAACAAGATACCATACATTGCAAAGTGTATTAAGTATACTTGATTCATAGAGCTATCTGCATAACTGAACAAGTTATTAAAGAAGCTCACCTGACAAACTACCTTAACCAACACCTTAATCGGCGTGGAGTACAGGAAGTACTTAGTTTGGGAAACTAAGGAATAACTCCAAGGTTACTGAGCATAGGAAGTACTTAGTTTGGGAAACTAAGGAATAGCTCAAAAGGTTTCTGAGTACAGGAAGTACTTGGCTGTGAAAGCCGAGGAATAACTCAGGGAGAACACTTGATTGGGAACCTAGTGTATTTAGGAATCGAGAGAAGATACTTGTAAGGTTACCTCAATTATCTGTCTTAGTGGATTCTAGGTCTGAGAAAGGCCGAAGTGGATTAGTTGAAGGATTACGCCACCTTCAGATACCACTATAAAAAGACTTGTGTTATTTACTTTCTGCAGTTTATTACTTGCTTAGTTTACCTTGCAAAGTATTTACACCTATCTTGCTGAGCACGTGCACTTATCACAGAAAAGTCTTCCACTCTCTGAAATTAAGTATCAGAAATCTTCACAGATATCTGAGAAACCGTGTTTATCGACAAAAGTTTTAAAAGACTATTCACCCCCCCCCCCTCTAGTCTTTTACTTTGCTGTTATCTGGACCAACAAGTGGTATCAGAGCAGGAGGTTCCCAAGCCTTCTGCACTGAACCTAGATCCCAGATAAGTGTCCACTAACTGCTTTTCACCTTCACTCGTTTTGTTTGTTTAGTGTGTTTGCTGCAGGATGTCTTTAAGTGACACCCCAATTCTCAAGCTAGAGAATTATGAGAAATGGAAGAACAACATGATGCTCCACCTAGAAGCCATCAGTGACGAAATGATCGACGTGATAAAGAATGGCCCAATAGTCATTCAACAACTCAAGCAGGTCATGGAGGTTTCTAATGGTAGAGACAGAGAACAAAGCGATGGGTCTTCACAAACAGATGCGTCAACCAGTGGTAGACCTGCCAGTCAAGTTATTTACGAACCAAAGCCCAGAGAGCTTTGGACATCGGAAGATGCCCAGAGAGCTCTGGACATCGGAAGATGCCAAGAGAAATTGACTGGATGGTCAGGCTCGTAATATCATCATACGTTCTACTCCAGAGCACATACAGTGTAAACTGTGGGGTGCAAAAACGGCGAAAGTGGCCTGGCAACTGATAGAAGAAATCTGTGTCGGCACTGAGAAAACGAAGGAAAATAAGTTCGAAGTTTTGAAGCTCAAATTCCAAAACTTTAAACAAGGTCCCACAGAGACTCTTGCAGAACTAGATTTTCGGTTTACAACACTTATGTGTGACATGGCTGCACTTGGAGAAAGTAATAGATATACCCAGTCAGAAAAGATTAAGACCATTGTGAGAAGTCTAAATCATAACTAGGAGCACACAAAGTTTTTCTACTTTAACCAAGGAATGCCAGATATCAATCCAGTGGAACTTTTCTCTCACCTTGCCACTGTTGACTATGAGACAACTCAAAGAGAACAAACAACTGAAAAGTTGCAGAATGTTGCTCTAGTTGCTCAAGGAACATCTGAAAAGAAGGAAGGCAATGAGATGACTGAGGAAGCTCTTACTGTAAAGCAAATGAGAAAATATGTCAGTCGAGAAATTGAGAGAAGGAAAGCTAAAGAGAAGCTGAAAAAGCATCTAGGCTCAAACTATTACCAGTACAAAAATATGCAAAGCTCGCTGAACAAGCCGGCTCTGAAAGCATCAAGTACTGAGGAAGCAGAAATCGGAAATGATATCTGTTTCTATTGTCAGAAACCTGGTCATTTCAAGAAGGATTGCCCTGCCTTCAACAAACTAAAGACAGGTGACAAGAAAGATAGAAGAAACTTCAAAAGAAGTCAGAGAGCTATGCTCACTGAAGAATGGAAAAAGATTCAACTCCAATTGGATGCTCTAGACATTGAGTCTGATTCTGAGGATGAAAACTCAGATGATTCCACACTGCCTTCTGCAGAAATGTGTGGTGTTTCTCATGAAGTGATCGACTTTGGTCAAAAGAAGAAAGAAGTGTGTGGAGTGGGTGAAAAAATCTTTCCAGATATCTCCAACATTGAACCTTGTCTAATGGCTGATGAGGTAACACATACTTCTTGTTATACATATGAAAGTGATGAGGAAGGAATCAAAGATCTGGAACATCTCTCTACGAAAGAGAGTTTCTAATGGTCCGAGCTAGAGCAGAAATCTTTGAAGAAGAAAAGAATTCTCTTGAAAAGGAAAATTCAAAATTACTCAAGATATCTGAGAAAAAGGATGCCGAAATTGCATTTCTCAAAGCTCAGATATCTGAGACTGAAAAGTCACATGAAGAAGCATTGGCCAATCTTCAAAAGAAATGTGAAGATCTTATTTCTGAGAATGAAGAACTCAAAAAGAAAGAACTATCTTTTCAATCTTATGCCAAAGCTAGTGACACTCTTACTGAAGTACAATCTTATTTAAGAGGTCCTTCAGAAAAGAGAGTACTTGGGCTGAACACACAGACAGATAGTTCTACCACTCTAAATAAGAGTAATGAAAGAAAAATATTTATCAGTGCTCAGCAAGGTGGTTCCCAAACAACCTACAGTATCGGTCAGAAAGCTAAGGTTATTGACAAAGGAAAGGCAGTTGCAACCAAACCTTTGTGGGAAACACAAGTCCAAAAGAAATCTGTTGGGAATATTTCTGAAAAGAAACATAACACTGAAAAGTGTAATCACCCACAGTGCTATGTCTCTCAGAAAGGAAAAATTGCAGGAGCTGAAAAATTCTCCTATGTCACGTTTTCTAGAAAGAAAATAGATTACCCAGAGACTAGCAAAGCTGCTGAGAAAAGATCTCAGATAGCACCAGGTGCTCGGAATGGTATTGGCTATAAAGGCATCGGAAAACAACTTGCTCGTGAATACAAACAAGAGCAAGAACGATGGTTAAAGGCTAGAATTGCTCACAACAATTATCAGAAGTGGAAGTTGAATCAAGCAACTGAAAATCTGAATGCCAGGGCTAGAAGAAATCTGGCTAGGAAAGCTAAGTTTGCTGAGAAGCAGACTCAGAAACCTGACAGGTATCTGAAAGCACCAAATGGAGCACCAAGGAAGAAAATAGTTCTTAATAACAATGATACTAATCATCTAACTAGAACTCCTCCTTATGTTCCTGTTAGACAAAAGAATGTTCCTAAGAAATTCATTCAAAAATGGATTCCTACTGGAAGATTCTTTAGTCCATATGGTTCCATTGTTGGTATGAGAACCTAATCCCCTGTTTTCTATTTTGTGCAGAACACTCTAAAGACTAATCCAAAGTGGCATTTTGATAGTGGATGTGGGAAGCACATGACATGAGACAAAGCAAATCTGATTGACTACAGAAAGTGCAATGATGGACCAATTATCAGGTTTGCTGGAGGAGATGAAAATCCAACCATAGGATTTGGCAATCTGAAGTTTGGAACCCTTACAATCTCTGAAGTACTACATGTAAAGGGATTGAAATATAATCTCCTAAGCATGAGTCCACTAGTAGACAAAGCGTACACTGTCAAGATCATGTCAAAACTATGAAAAGTGATTGACAATGAGTCAAAGCAGACAGTCTTGGTTGCAAGGCGTAAAGGAAATCTTTATGTTGCTGATTGGGCATCCTCCACAATTAAAGAATGTCTCATGGTGAATCAATCTGGCCACACTGAAGAAAATTGGCTATGGCATAGAAGAATGAGTCACTTGAATTTCAAAACTCTAAACAAGCTAGCCAAGAAAGAGTTGGTGGTTGGTTTACCCAAAATGGCATATAGAAAAAATGGTATTTGCTCAGCTTGCCAAATGGGAAAACAATCCAAAACATCTTTCAAGTCTAAAACTAGACATTCCAGTGAAAGGCCACTCCAAATGACAAGGTATGCAAATGTTACATATGGATCTTTTTGAATCCTCTGTAACTAGTTGTGCAGGAAAGAAGTATGGTCTGGTTGTTGTTGATGATTACTCAAGATTCACTTGGGTTGTCTTTCTCAAACACAAATCTAATGCAAATGTTGAGATACCCAACTTGCTGAATAAGCTCGAAGTCATAAAAAATGACAAGGTATCTGTAATCAGAACAGACCATGGTACTGAGTTTGTGAACCAGTACATAAAAGAGTTCTGTACCTGCAAAGGTATACTGCATCAACTATCTTCCGAAAGAACACCACAACAAAATGGTGTTGCTAAAAGGAAGAATAGGACCCTAAAAGAAGCGGCAAGAACAATGCTCGCTGACAGTGAAATAAGTGAAATCTATTGGGTTGAAGCTGTAAACACAGCCTGCTACACTCAAAATAGATGTTTGATTAATAAACACCATGACAAAACTCCTTACGAGCTTTTCATTGGTAGACCCCCTAGTATCAAACATCTAAGGGTGTTTGGTTGCAGATGTTTCGTTCTTAACAATGGAAAAGAATACTTAAGAACATTTCAACCAAAAGCAGATGAAGGAGTATTTCTTGGTTATTCTCTGAATAGCAAAGCCTGTAGAATCTACAACAAAAGAACGCAAAAGATTGAGGAATCTGTTCATGTAGTATTCTATGAAGGAAACAAGAAAGTACTCTTGAATGATGATCTCTCAGATAGGTTCAAAGAACTGATGATAAAAGATTCTGAAAAAGGATCCTCAAAAGGAAACAATTCTATCATTCAAATAGAGGATGAGTCTGACGATGAAAAGCAACCTATGCTTAGTAACAACCAGATGACGCTAAGACATGATGAAGAATTTCCTATGAGAATTCCAGAAATGGAACAGGTTACTGAGAACCTTCATCATGAAAAGGTATCTGAAAATGAGATTGCTGAAATGCAAGTTCCAGATATCTCTAACACTGAAAGAGTGTCAGATATCCATGGTATTTCTCATGTGTCAGATATCTCAGATACTGCACAAGTATTCCATCAAGATCATATTGATTCGCATTCAAATCAAAATGATATTGATCCTACTAGTTCGAAACCCATTATGAAATGGATACGAAATCATCTTGCAAAGGATGTGATTGGTCCCATAGACCAATGAGTTAGAACTAGAAGAGCAATTGCTGAAAATGCAAATTGTCTCTATGGATGTTTCAAATCAAATATTGAACCTAAAACTATAGAAGAAGCATTAAAGGATCAAGATTGGATCTCTGCAATGTAAGAAGAGTTAGATCAATTTGAGAGAAACAAAGTCTGGAAACTGGTTCCATTTGTTGACGGAATATCTGTAATCGGAACCAAGTGGGTTTTCAGAAACAAAATGAATGAATTTGGTGAAATAACCGGAAACAAAGCTAGGTTGGTTGCCAAGGGATTCACCTGCATCAAGGACTAGATTTTGATGAATCTTATGCACCGTTTCAAGATTGGATGCAATAAGACTCTTTCTAGCCTTTGACAAATCATAATGACTTCTGATTTATCAAATGGATGTCAAGAGTGCATTCCTAAATGGTGAACTTGTGAGGAAGTCTATGTTGAGCAACCACCGGTTTTGAAGTTCCCTCAGAAGTAGGATGGTCTATAAGCTTCAAAGCTCAGATGGATCAAACAAGCTCCAAGAGCATGGTATGATACATTGGCCAGATACCTACTAGAAAGTGGTTTCATGAAAGGAGATGTTGATAAAACACTCTTCACATTGAACCATGATGGGAAACTACTTTTAGTTCAAGTATATGTTGATGACATTATATTTGGATCTAAAGACAAGCAACTTTGTGAAGACTTTGCTGAACTCATGAAATGTAAATTTGAGATGAGCATGATGGGAGAATTGAATTACTTCCTTGGGCTGCAAGTCAAGCAACTCAATGATGGAATATTCATTAGTCAAACAAAGTATGCAAAGGACATGCTCAACAAGTTTAATCTAAAGCCTTCTGAAAAGAATGCTAAGATACCTATGAGCATTGGAACCAAAATGACTTATACTGAATTTGACAAGAGTGTTGAAGAACACAAGTATAGAAAATTGATTGGGTCTCTACTGTACCTCACTGCAAGTAGACCTGATATTCAATATGCAGTTGGAGTGTGTGCTAGATTTCAGACAAATCCAATGCAATCACACTACAACATTGCTATGAAAATATTGAGGTATGTAAAAGGTACTGTAGAAATTGGATTGTGGTATCCAAAAGATAGTGGATTGAGTTTGGTTGGCTATTCAGATGTCGACTATGCTGGATCATTGCTTGATAGAAAAAGCACCTCAGGAACTTGTTAATTTCTTGGTCCTAGATTGATATCTTGGTTCAGCAAGAAACAAAATTCAATTGCCACATCTACCACAGAGGCTGAATATATTGTTGCTGGGTGTTGTGCTTCACAGATATTATGGATACAACAACAACTCAGAGACTATGGATTCAATGAAGAGAAAACTCCCATTTTCCGTGACAACACAAGTGCTATTGCCATAACTCAGAATCCTAAGTTTCATGCAAGAACAAAGCACATTGATGTTAGACACCACTTCATCAGAAACCATGTTGAAAAAGGCAATATAGAGATAGTCAAGATTGGCACTGAAGACCAACTTGCAGATATCTTCACTAAGCCACTACAAGAAAGTAGATCCTTAGCCTTAAGACATAGTCTTGGACTAATGGAGCTACCAAAGAACTGAAAAAGTTCAGATATCTAAAGAAGATATCAAAGGAGGGAGAAAAGAAATCTGGAACGAGTATCCAGAGAAGAGTAATCTGTAACGGGTATCGAGGGAAGAGGAATCTGGAATGGGTATCCAGAAATCAAAGGCTAAAGGGTAAAATGGCTATTTGAAGATTTCTGAGATGGGGTACTCAGATATCTGGATCACTTAGTGAGGGGGAACACAAAAGATAATAGTACAACTGTCTACAATCAACTACTATCTTGAAATTTGTATTATTTCTATCTTTGTGTAAACCTGTGAAAAGACATCAAGTATAAGATAGACTCAGATACAAACAGTACTCTCATTCACACAGAAACGTGATTCAGATAGCTAATAGCCAAAAATTCATTAAATGGGCACAATTACAATTGTTGATTGTGATCATTGCTGAAGAAGCAATGGTGACCCTTGATGAAATGGGTGATTGATCTTTACGGCAGAGATTAATTCTCTGTAAATAGTGGACTGTTGAAATTCAGACGTGGCCCACTATGCATTTAATGCCGAACAAACTTTTACCCACGCCTTACTGCAATTCACAGATACGTATATACAAAACCAATTTGTATGTATATGTTTGTTAGAATTACGTTGCTACGTATATAGGATTTTAGCAAAAGAAATCACTTTCGCCTAATCCGACACTCAGACTTGCACAAGAATAGCAAAAACCATTCTTCAACCTCTGCAAATCTCTGTTAGTTTTTCTGCAAAGAATCACTAATCTCTCACCCAAATCTCTTTCAGACTTTCAAACACTTGTACTATATAAAGAGATGGCTCCTAAGCGTTCATCTACCCAGAAATCCCAATCTTCTACCACTGGTACTGATGAAAAGCAAGCACCAGAGTTGGTTATAGTGAACAATCGATTGGTAGGAGACTTTAATCCCGATCATTGGACTACAAATCACATGATGATTTGGGGTGGTTCCATGATTGAGGAATACCTCACGGCTGCTATTGAAAACCAAGCCGATAGGAAACTGATTCTTGACATGCTTGAAAAGGCACAAATCAAGGGTTTTCTATCTGCTCTTCCCAGTGGAATTTCTTCACTGGATGTGTTAGAATTCTACAATAACTCCAGGATTATATCCTGTGTTTCTGAAGGCACTGCAATAGTGTCTATCAAAACTAAGATCCAAGGAACGGAAATCCTTTTGGACTTAACAACTTTCTGTAAGTTGTTTGATCTTCAAAATCTTGGAAAGGATTTTGAAATAGACACCAAGGATGAAGATCTCCTTGAAGGTGTAAAAGAGTTGTACAGTGGTGTGTGTGACACAGACAAACAAGATACACCCACTGATTTCAAGCTTGCTGACATCAGGACCAGACATCTGTTGGTTCACCGGGATGTGTTGGATTGCATTCTTCACAGATGCTTTGATGGTCTACAAGGAGGTGCTGACCAGATAAGCCAAGAACGCTGGATGATGATGTTCTTGTTGCAACAACAAGACAAAAGGCTGGAACACCCTTTCAATTGGGGAAAGTACGCCTTTATGAAGTTTGTGAAGAAGATACAAGGCTTTGAGCCTAAACTCGCTAAGGGACTTGCTGAGCCAAAGGCCACAGTGAGCTATGGTCTAAAGATATGCTACTTGCTGGAGAAGCTTGGCATTGAGCTCAGAGAGAAGGCTGACATAGCCAACAGTAACCTACTCTACAAATATGAGTATACGAACTTGATGAAAAAGGTTACTGGATCTCAGAAAGGTTCCAAGAAGTGAAAGACTGAAGAGGTATCTAAGGGAAAGGTTGCGACCAAGAAGCCCAGAACTTCACGAAAGAAGTCTGCTAGCAAATCAGAAGACACTCCCATTGTGGTTGTCGATTCCCAGATACCTGCAGCCACTGCTGATGAACTCATCAATGCTGCAAAAGAGGTATCGACTACTGAACAAGTAGACTCAGCAAGAGAAAGTGCTTTCAGAAATGTTAAAACTACTGCCGAAAGCCTTGCTGATGAACTTATCAATGCTGCTAAAGAAAGTAGTGATAGATACCAAGCCCTATCTGTAGAAACCGCAGGGATTATGGACCAATCAGTTCCTAATGCTGATGAGAGCTCTGGCGATGAAGATGATGATTTAGTCATCTCTCAAGTCCTAGAAAAATCAAAAAGGGCTAAGATTACTGAAAAAGTAACTAGTGTAGAGGTATCTGAAGAAGAACCTACACCACAGGTTGCTGAACAAGCACCTGTTTCAAAGGTTGCTGAAGAAGCAACTTTGTCCAAGGTCACTGGACAAATTACACCATCAGAGCAAGAAAGACTGAAGCATATTGAAGATGCTCTGATGAGTGATAGCTTAGTGTTGGAGGATACTGCCATTGCCTCAACACTCAAAAGTCTGTCTCAAGCACAACAACCACAACAACCGGATGTGGATACTGTTGAAATGGTACTTGAGTTACAGATACCAGCATCTTTCATTGCTGAAGAAAATCTTGCAAAAGAGCAGGTTCCCCAACTCAATGAGAGGGATCAAACTGAGACATCTACTTAGAATGATCAACCAGGGGAGGCAACTGAGTTGCATACCCAGGAAAGGTCTGAAGTACCTGAAACTTCCAACAAAGAAGTGGTCCAAGAACAACAAGACCAACGCATGGAAACTTCACAAGTTCCAGAGACCAATCAGCCTGACATTGCTCAGGTAGCTGAATGGTTTAACTCTTTACTTGTGATAACTTATGCCTAAATCTTGTTACTTATTATAATTTCTTTGCAGGCTGAATTAGAAACACAAGAACAAGAGGAAGCTGGAAAGCTTGCCTCAGAGACTGAGAAAGAGGCTACCACAACCTCACCTCTTGAGGAATCTGAGCCTGTGCCACAGGTGATAAAGAGTTCCTTAAGATATTACTTTTCAGTTATATGTTAATACACTTAACTAATTAAGTGGATGTTTCTAATAGGCTCCAACTGAGAAAGAAGAAGATAAGGCAGAAATGCCAGAAAAGGACCCAGAAACCATCAAGGTTTCTGAAGAAAATGTCATTGAGCCTTCTTGTGTGAAGGTATATAAAACTCAGTGATAAACATTCTTCACCATGGGTTAATATAAATTCTTCTCTAATTACTCAATACTTTATACTTACAGGCTCGTTCAGAAGTAGAAGTGCAAGAGGAAAGAGTTGCGACATCCCCTGCACCCATGGAAATTGATGAAGTCCCCAAGGCAACATCACCAGAAAGAACACCAGAAACTGAGAAAGTTTCTGAGAAAAATGATTCTGAGTCTCCTGTTAAGGAAGTAAGTGAAAAACTCAGAGATCATTGAAGCTTAATTGCATATATTCTTTCATGACAATTTCCTAAGTATTGTGTTAATTTTAATTCTTAGGGTCAAATAGAAAGAAAAGTTGATGAGGACCAGACTCCCAAGTCTCCACCTCACAACAAGATATCTGAGGCACCCCCTACCTCAGTAGTACAAGTCTCTGAGCCTGATGTATTCATTCAGGTAACTTAGAAACCTAACTACACAAATACTCAGATATCTACACAAGTTTTGAATCTAACTCAAAATTCTTTCTTTCAGGCTCAAACAAGTGTGCAAAAGGCTTCTGCATTCTCAACAGAAGATCTGCTTACATTCTTCAAGAACCACACACTAAAGAAACATCTCCAGTGTTTCAGAAAGTGGCAAAAGCTCAGAAGCTCATATCTGACTGAATTAACAAAGGTTACTCATCTCCAATTAAGAAGATTCAGAGCTTTTGACTTGGAGAATTATGTCCATGCTATATTCCCAACAGAGCAGTACTCTTTTGCTACTCTGATGCATAAGGACTTTATCAAAGAAGCTGCACACAAGCTCATAGAAGCTTTTGAGAAGGCAGATGGTCAGACCAGAATGCAGATGGCATTCAAGCCTACTTTGCCCCGGACCTTACAATGCATACCCTCTGACCAAGAGGAGGTAAATGGGCAAATGATCACTATTCCAGAAGTGATCAATCTGGTCTCTGAAGATGAAGAAGAGAAGGAGACTAATGAGAATGACTATGAAGATTCTCCTTCTGACCATCACAAGGATGAGGATGACAAGAAGGACGATGATGATGCCCCTGCACCAGGGACAAGAGGGATTACACAGAGGAAGAATGCCTCAGCTGCTGAAAAGCACAATGAGATGACATCACAGCAATCCCCTCCTCCATCTCCTCAGAAATCTACCCATCCATCTCCCTAACACAAGGACTCTACTGAACAAGTAGTTGAGCACTCTGAGAACAACACTCAGAAAATATCGATACAAGCCGTCAGCTCAACTTAAACAACTGTTGGAAGAAGAACAACAGCTCCATCTTCTACTGGAAGAAGAGCTAGCTAGATCCAGAGATAAGCTTAATCATCTTCACGATCAATACTTACAAGAAATGGTAGCGTACTCTGAGGTCAAAGAGCTCTAGGATGCTGTAAATTCCATTGCTAAGGGGCTAAATACTGAAGAAGTATCTGAAGCAAAGCATGATGCTAAGGCTGCATCACCATCAAAAGATATACCATCCTCCTCTCTGAAAGGAAAGAAGCCCATCTCTGAGATGGTTGTTGGACTAGAAAATCTTGAAAATGTCCAAGAGGATGAAGATCACTGGGCTGATGACTCAGATGATGAAGAAGAGAAGAAATTGGCAGAACACCGCAATGAACACTTAGCGGTTTCTCATTTGAAAACGAAGCTAATTGCTCCTGAAATATTCAGCAAGCTGCCAAATGTCAACTCTAATGAATACTTGAACAGATATCAAGTACTGGCCAAATTGAAAAAGGAGTTGTTTTCTCAAGATAAAGCCGCCACTGCATCAGTCCCTGTAGAAATGAAGACATTCACTGAGCTCATCACTCAGAGAACAACCAGTCTGGTCATTGCTCAAAAAGACCTAGGCATGGTTAGGGATGATGACCAAAACTTGGCTGCAAAATCCTTTGAAGAGGCTAGCTATGCTGCTGGAAAAGCAGATGCCATTTAAGGCCCATTAGCAGAGCTCACTGATAAGGAAAATGGACTTATCAAACAAAATCAGGAGCTCAAAGCTGAATTTCAGAAGTTGGTCACTGCCTATAACTACTTACAAGGACATTTTGAGTCTCTCTCAGAATCCTTTATGAGACTTAGTCAGCCAACAATGACTAAGGGGGGAAGGATTGTACAAATCTGGACCTCAAAGTCTGGGGGAATGGGAAGAAGGAGAAGAATATAAGAAGAAATCTGGAGCTGGTGCTGCTCAGAGAGGAAGAAGAAACAAGAAAACTTCCCAGCCACCACTCAGAATCAATGAGCCCTCCTCAAGTCAAGCTGCTTTGCAAATAGTAGCTACTTCCCAAAAACCAACTGAAGGAACTTCAATGGAAGCAAGGGCCATGGCACAGAAACCTCCAAGGAGTACCAAGGCTCCAAGGAGAAGACAAGTAAGAGGGATTGATGACTCTTCTTCTTCTGAAGAAGAAGAAGGCCAAATCAAATCCCTGGGCAATGAAGAAGGCTGCAAAATTCTCACAAGAATTAATCTTGATGATGATGATGAAGAGACTGATGAAGATGAAGCTCCTCTTCACAGAAAAAGAAAAATTGATAGCCTAACTGAGCCCATAGCTACAAAGCCTTTGGCAGCTAAAACACCCTCTGGAAATACCAAGTCAATCCAGGGTGGTTCTTCAAGCAACCCAAGGGAAAACTCAAGGCAAAGGAGGAATAGATTGAGAGCTGAAAGAAGAAAAGGTCAACTTCCACTCAGGCCAGAAGAAGCCAGAATTGAGTATGTGAAGACTGACAATAACTCCTCCTCCTATAGGTGTATTCATCAGAGGAATGGATATTGGAACTCAAGCACTTGCTTCTAAATGAAAAAGGATTTCCAGTACCCATCCATCAACAACTTATGGCATGGAGAAAAGATAAGCCAATCTTGATCAACACCAATCATGTCAAATCTTGGTTGGATTTTGAAGTTGTCAAGAGAGTTGAAGCCATGAGGAAGGACCTTAATGATGAATGTCCTTATGGAAAACCTGATGATGTGCATAAAGTCCCAAACCTCACTGGAACAGGCACAAGGCCAAGACTTGATGTGGAACCCTTTGAGTCATCTACATGACATAAGATCAATACAAGGGTGACATCAGATATCTGAGGATCATATATGATTACTTCAAGCTATCAGATATCAGAATTGAGCATGCCTGGAAATGGGGAAAGTATTTATGGGTCAAACACTTTGCTAAGAAAAATCCCACCAAATCATACAAAGAAGTATGTGGTTATGCCAGAGACACTGAGATGTTGGTCAGAACCTTACTCTATGACTACTCAGATGATATCAAAAGATTTGGAGATAGGGAGTATGCAAATTGATCCTTGGAGCTGCTGAAGATTTGAAGACTTGAAGACTAGTGTATTAGGATGTTTACTTGGAGCTTGGTTACTCCTGTTGTCCTAATCTACTATGTATTGTGTATCTTGCTAACTGAGCTAAATTGTATTTTATTAAAGTTATCTGAACTTTCATTGTAACATATCTGATGAACCTACTCTCAGATATCAATCTATAAAAAGATAACTTGTCAGCAAAGATCACACCTTGTGATTTGGTTGATGTTTACTTTCTGCACTTAATTATATGAATTGAAAGATCATAAGAAATGATTAAGTGGTGGATTGTTTCCTCATCCAGATTTGTAATAGGTCAGATAGTCATTGCTGACTGATCAAAATGGGGGAAATTTGTTAGGAATATCTGTTTAGATTTTGATCAGCAACCTAATGACTTATCTTAGCTCAGAATGTTGGTTAGTACTCTTGGTTCACTTGAACACTGTAAAAGAGGAAACTCACTAAGTATGATAGTCTAACTAATCTTGTATAGGATGTTAGGTCTCTGATTGTAATTTTTATTTTCTAAAAAGAAGACCAAGAAGAAGGCATCAAGCAGGAAAAGTTCAACGGATTTGAAGATTTGAAGACTGCACAAGATTGCTGAAGACAAAGGTTTCCAGATACCTATGACCATATATCTTGAAGACACAAGCGTTTTTAAATAAACAGTGTTGCAAAATATATCTGAGAAATAAAAGGTTTCTGAGACGAGGAAAGTGCCCACAGATATCTACACTCAGATACCTTGGACATAAACTATGTTTCTGAAAAGAAATATATTATAACAAGTTGTTTCAACAAGTGATATCTGGAGTTGTGATAATCTCTTGAAAAGGAGGTGCACAACATCAGAGAAATCTGATAATATAAAGATCTCTGATACCATGCATAGTTCCGCTGTCACTACAGGACAAAGTATAGTACAATGCATTAAATGCGCGGACAGAGATGTCTGAACAAAAATGGTAGCTTTTGAAGAAGAAGACAAACGTACTACAGTACTGTACTCAGATATCAATAGTTTGAATTTCATTTACGCCTAACGAATACTATTCAAACGGCAATCAAATTCATCTATAAATATCAACACTTAGACTGCTTGAGAACACACACAGAACTTACACCTTAGAACACTGAAGTTACATTGATTACTCTCACAAGTTCTCTCAAGAACACTACTTACCTTCAAGCTTTCTGTTGCGACCAAAGCTCTTGATTCTAAGTAGCACAAAAGTTCTAAGTGTCCTGATCCTTAACAAGCATTGCTATTTGTGAAAGAGTTGAATTAAGATTTGATATATGAGATTCATTCTCTTGAACATTTATCGTAGACTTGGGTCAGTAAAGAACAAGATACCATACATTGCAAAGTGTATTAAGTATACTTGATTCATATAGCTATCTGCATAATTGAACAAGTTATTAAAGAAGCTCACCTGACAAACTACCTTAACCAACACCTTAATCGGCGTGGAGTACAGGAAGTACTTAGTTTGGGAAACTAAGGAATAACTCCAAGGTTACTGAGCATAGGAAGTACTTAGTTTGGGAAACTAAGGAATAGCTCAAAAGGTTTCTGAGTACAGGAAGTACTTGGCTATGAAAGCCGAGGAATAACTCAGGGGGAACACTTGGTTGGGAACCTAGTGTATTTAGGAATCGAGAGAAGATACTTGTAAGGTTACCTGAATTATCTGTCTTAGTGGATTCTAGGTCTGAGAAAGGCCGAAGTGGATTAGTTGAAGGATTACGCCACCTTCAGATACCACTATAAAAGGACTTGTGTTATTTTCTTTCTGCATCTTATTACTTGCTTAATTTACCTTGCAAAGTATTTACACCTATCTTGCTGAGCACGTGCACTTATCACAGAAAAGTCTTCCGCTCTCTGAAATTAAGTATCAGAAATCTTCACAGATATCTGACAAACCGTGTTTATCGACAAAAGTTTTAAAAGACTATTCACCCCCCCCCCCTCTAGTCTTTTACTTTGCCGTTATCTGGACCAACATATACATTTAACACTTCAAGAAGACTAAAAAGTTGAGTTAATCAAGAACCACCAGTATACACATACCCTCGTCCTCCTCGCCCGTGGTTAACTCTACATATTGGTCTTCGTGCAACTCAATGTACTCATCAGGAGCATGTACAACATTTCTCGCTGTTTCATCCACAACCTCTTCTTGGTACGATTTGGTAATTGAGTCGTCCTTCTGAACGTACTTTACTCTGGAGTGGGCCCGTATATGCATCGCAGCCAACCAGTCTGCCTTGTCACTTTTCAGGCTTGGATATTCAATGAATACCACTTGGCGTGATTGAGTAGCCAAGATAAACGGTTCGTACTTACGGTACCTTCTCCTATGGTTAATCTCCACCATCTCATACTGCTCGTGCTTCCTTGTACCAGCTGGAGTAGGATCATACCAGTCAACATCAAACAGAAAGGTTCTTTTCAAAGGCAAACCGGGATATTCAAGCCGCATAATTCGCTTCAGCTTCCCGTATAAATCATACAAATCAGATAGATCTTGCCCACTTGCTGAGGGTGTAACTCCCCAATCACTTAGATTTATTTGACTCTTCCAAATGGTGCCAAGGTAAAAGGCTCCTTGCTAGGTGAGGACCGAAGCGTAAGAACCAGCTGCCAACTACTCCGGTAAGGACCTGCACACTTGAGTGGGGGGGGGGGTTAGTGCCCAGTTTGCTAAGTGTCAAACCGGGATGAGACTTTACTCGAGAGTGACTGAGGTTCAACTCAGACATCGCTCGTGATGTGACTAGCGAGAAGACTTGTTCGAAGTGACTTACTTGAAGTGCCTTGCTTATTGGGATATGTGCCTTATTTATAGGCTACCATTGAAATGGAAGGCCTTGCTAGGATTGCGCCATGTGTACGGCTAGGATTGAGCCACCAATGCTAAGATGAGGCCCATAGCCCAATAATGAAGCTTTAGCCCATGCCATCTTGGGCTTTAGGGGTAGTTTGGTCATTATTGGGAGAGTTTTTGAGGATGTGACAGAGTCTGGCGAGATCCCAGGTTCGGAGAGGTTGGTCCGGATGCATGATCCGGACAGTACCTGGTTGTCAGCTGAGGAAGTTCTCCTGCCTGTCCAACTCTTCCGATTCGGAGCTTCTGGGTTCGGACATCTCACTCTTTGGTGCCCACTTGCTTGGTAGCTTTATGAGATGGTCATGCTGGATTCGAGATGGCATCCGTATCGGAGTCCTTGGGTCGGAGAGGGTACTGACTTAGCACTATGCTCCTTTCCCAGGGAGGCTCGGACCAAGGTGGGTCGGACCTAGGGTTCCGGGTCGGGCCTTGCAGGTCCAAATCCTTTGTCCCCTTCTCTTAGGGTGGGTCGGACCATAGATGGTCCGGATCGACGGACCATTGGCTCGGACCTAAGTGCCTCGGATCCTTTGGATGACTTAGGACGCCTTAGGATTCGCCTAGGTCCTTTATGACGGATTGGACATATTTCAGATCAACATATGTCCCCTAGTTTCCAAGTATCTTAGTAGAAGATAGTTGTGGAACTATTGGTTTGGGAAGTTGTTTTGAGGAAAGAATCCGTTCTTCACCCAATCCGCTTCGATCTCGTTAAAAAAGATGTACTCAGATTGTGGCCATTGACTTAGTCTCTCCCCCTTCTCTTTTCTAAAACATCGTTGTCATCCGAGGGAGTAGGTCCGAGGGCAACGAGGTGAAGAAAAAGAAAAAGGTATTTGTAATGGAGACTAAGTTTAGGCTCAACATCGAGTGTACCTTTGATGAGCTACGGTGGCGGACCGTAGGTGTGTCCCGTCCAACCAGCTCGTGGTTGCGGGAAGGTCCAGGGTAATCGCCGAGTATACGAGGTTCCTTGTGTGGACAAAGTATATGGAAAGCCGTTAGGCGTCCGAGAAGATGATACTCCGGAGCTCTCGTGTTGTCTGACGCCCGAGAGAGTTGCGGGAAGGTCCGAAGGGTAATCGCTCGAGTATACGAGGTTCCTTGTGTGGACAAAGTATATGGGACTGGAAAGCCGTTAGGCGTCCGAGAAGATGATACTCCGGAGCTCTCGTGTTGTCTCGACCGAGAGAGGGAGAGTTGTATTCATCTATCCAAGAGGTAAATTTGTTGTACCCATTCGTCATTTCACTTGGTATAATTGTACTATCTGATTGGATGGTTCGTGATCGACGTGGAGATTAAATCCAAAATCGCGACGGTTGGAGTTCCCAATATGGCCCTCTATAAATAGAGGTTGGTCACGTTCATTTCTCATCGTTTAGAGAGATAATTTTTGCATTCCGAGTACATCCGAAGCAACTACCAGCAATCCGAAGCGAGCAAGGAGCGGTTCGAAGCGCGTGATCTTGTGTAGAGTCAAGTCACTTCTTTCTAATCATCCGAGTCCAAGTAAGTTTACTTGTCTCGTCTTATGATTAAATCATCTCTGTTGTCTTTCATCTTCAAGTTACTCGGATGTATGCTTATGATGTGTAGTATAGTTGATAACCAATACGTACTTGATGTTGACTAACACCGAATAAGTGTAGTACTGACTCCGAACTAACTGTGCCGAGTAAGCTGCTAGTTTTGGCTTTGAGTTGGCCACTTTAATATACATAAACGACCTCTCGGACTGCCATCTTAAAGCTTACGATATTGCTTTCTCCTTTCCCTAGGATGTCCGAGAGTGATAGCCAAAATCGATCCGAGGCTGAGGGATATGACTCCGAGGCGATATCCTTAAGCGATAGCTCTGAGGAGATTGAGATCATGGATGATGACGTACTGGAGGTGGAGCAAGCGCCCCATCCGAGTCGGGAAGAGCCCGAGGTAAGTTCCTTACTTCGGTTAGTTGTTCCAGATTCTGGTCCTCCGAGGCGTCCGGATTACCTGCGAGTGTCGCATGTGCAGGTTATTGTAGCGGCTCAAGAGACAAGCTCGCGAGTTATAGGAACTCGTCGCCCGGGTCGAGCCCAGAATCAACTTCCGGAGAGATCCGTACTTTAATTCGCACCTAGGTTATAACTTTAGGAGTAATCCTAATCGAGTCCCGTTGCTCCGGATCCGCAGCGCCAACTATCGAGGAAGTGCATGATACTTGGAAGCACCTCCCAATTTGAGCATCTTCAAGAGGGTGAGGAGGATCGTGCAAGTTGTCTTGCCTATTAGGACTTGTAGAGTTAAGCGTCCTCATCCGAGGAAGATGAGGTAGAAGAAGGTGTGCGGGGCGAAGATTCTGGTTCCGAGGAGGAAAAAGGTGCAGAGCCATCCGCTAATGTGCTTCGTGGAAACTTACAGGCAAGCAGGCCGAGTCGGCGGTGGGCCGAGGAGAGCGTCCGGAGAGGCTAAAGAAGGGTGAGGACGTTTTCCAAGTGAAGTTCCCTCGGTCCAGGGACCAGGTCACTCACCCCGATCCGGAGGGTGAGATGAATGAAGATGGTACACTGCCTACTTGTGCCTCAACCATCCGAGTCGATGAAGTAGATGAGCTCCGGAGAAGATATGAGATTCCGGATTGTGTGGAGATTCTCATCCCGGACAAATCTCATGCTTTTTATAATCCGCCTCCGGGCTATATGTCGGTCTATGAGATAAGTCTCCATTGCGGGTGGCGGCTACCAGTATTGTCCGAGTTTTTGGAGATTTTGAACAGCATGGGTTTGAGTCCGCACCAGATCATCCCCAACTCCCTCGGAAATTTGATGTGCTTCGGAGTGTTATGTAAATATAAAGGCATCCCGCTCACCTTCGACAATTTCCGTAAATTGTTTAACATTAGTGTAAGTAGTAGGAACACTTGGTTTTATACATTCGTATGTCGCCAGGCATACACATTTTTTGTTGATCCCTTGTCCTCATTGGGAATCCAATGGTTCAAGAGGTACATTTTTGTCCGTCCGGCTCTGAAGCCCGGGCAATCCGAAGCGGAGAGGCCCACGTGGCATTTTGAGAAGAAGTTCTTCCGGGGTAATCTGCCAGATTGGAAGCCACCGGCACAGAACATCCCTTGTGGATGCAAGTTCCACCGAGTCAAGAGCCGAGAAGTACTTTTTCCGAGGTCCGATATGTCGACCGCTTTCTTGGCCGGCTTGTCCGAGCCTAGTTTTTGTGACAACATGGAGGATTTGAGTAAGTGGTTTCTCTCGCCTCTGGTTGGTTGTCCGGTCGGTTCTGCTTGTCGACTATATGATTATCATTTGTAGATTCTTTTGTATCTTGCAACTTATTGTGATTCGGATGTGCGATTTACGGTTCGAGTATACGATGTCGACCATGCGGAGCCGGTTAGCGTCAACGCCGCATGCCGAAGGAGTTAGCGAGAGGTTCTCGGACCAGATTATCAAGACCTCCACCGTTCTTCCGATGAACGAGCCTGAAATGCCGCCGTGTTCCGAGTGGAGGAGTCTCGAGAGCCAAGGGCGAAGAGGCCAAAACCATCCCTACCTGCATAAGGGTAAGGTGGTTGCAACTAAGGGCTCAAGAAGCCTCCGAGATCCGTGTCGCGAGATCCTCCCATGGCGGATCGAAAGCGCCGACTCAAAAAGCGCTCCTCGAAGGTCCGAATCCTCCCGCCAAGAAGGGCAAAGGAAAGGTGGGCGAGGCTCTGAGCCGAGTCGGATCTTGAAGTTGCTCGTTCGGTTGCTTGAGCTAGAGCGGATGCGGAGTTAATCGCCGCTCAGCAAGGTGAGTTTAGGCTTTCCGTCGGTTTCACATCTTTCTGTGATTCGGAGGTATCTAACGCTTCTGATGTTCCGTTTTTGTTTTCAGCTTGCTACTGCTGTTGAAGCATGCTCCTTGGTGCTTTCGGAGGCTACCCTGGAAGAAGATCTAGCCAAGGCTGAGGCGGCCCGGGCGATCGAAGCGTCCCGGTTGCACAGCACTTCGGAGCGCCTGAAGAAGGCCATAGCTACGAAACAAGAGGCCGAGTCAGAGACGGCCAAGATGAAAAGTTCCATTCGATCTTTGGAGGCTGATTTGAAAGTGCACCAAGATAGTTTGGACGATTTTGTGGCCGTCTCTCGGACTTTCAAGGATAAGATCTTTGAAAGAGCTTGGAGTCCGGACAAGGCCCAAGATTTCCTTGATTCGGACTCCTACAAGTTCTTGCTCGAGTCAAAGTATGATGAGGGCGGCAAGATGGGTTTGATGTACTGTGGAAGCGCAAGTGGGAGGAAAGGTTAGTACCGGACGATTGTAACTTGGAGGCTGAGGGGGTATCCGCCTTTAAAAATGGAGATGGCTCGGACTTCGCTCCGGAGGGTGTTTTGGACGAAGATTTGCTCAAATGTGAATTTGTGGAGCTGGTTTGCGACGAGTCGGAGGGCAAGAAGTACAATCACGGCGGTCCGTATCTCCCATCCTTCGTCCCTCGGGTGCTCATGTCTAGTGTTTTCGTTCCTTTGGAGGACCATTTGGAGCACAACCGAGACTGGCTGACTTTGCCCGGGCCTGTCCAAGGCTTTGATCGCGACCTCGACCTGATGGAGGAGTGTCCGGCCTTCCTGAAAGAGATTGAGGCTCGGAGAGCACGGAGGATAGCCCAACAGCAAGGTCAAGTGCCTCCGGAGAAGGATACGGGCGGCCCCTCTCAGTCGCAACCTAGTTCGTCCCGAAAGCGGTGAAAGACGGGTATGCCGGATTTTCAGAATAGGGTGCCTCCGGGCCAAAAAGAAATGTTTGTCGTTCTTGCCCATCATCTTTTGTTTGTACAAACATATACTTATCTTTGATGAATGGTATTGGTTCGGGTCCTTTGATGGCTCGGAACTTTTTTTTTTGCTGATATACTATTGTTGCTGTTTCCATCCTTGCACGTTTAATTTCGTATTTGCTTAGTAACTCATCAACTCTCGTAGACTCGGATAGTGGGTTCGGACCTTTGAGATCCATACCGCCAGGACATTAGTTTGCCTGATTCAAATTTGCCTTTGCGAGTCTTGGGGGACGATCAATCGTTGTTCCCATCCGAATCGGAAGCTATAATAGAAATAAATTGGATCACGAGCACCGGAGCCACGTCTTAGAGTGGTCGCTTTCGAGAACAAGAACCTCCTCAGATCGTGATAAGTTAAGACGATTGGACGTTGACTTGGTGTGTCTTTCCGAGTCATGCACTTGTGAGATAGTGAAAAGTCGATCAAGATGCGCTGTGGTGTCTCATTTAATCACGCTTGCTTCGATGTTGTTATGTTAGCCCCGAGCTTGGTACATCCGAGTGAGTAGCATAGTCGGTATGCTCAACCGTGTGGATGGATTGTTGGGTTGGGCCAATGGAAGCTGAAGAGCTAGGCCCATGTGCGGCCCAAGCCCATCTCCTGTGAATATGGGGCACGTGTCCGCTTCCAATTGGTCTTCTCTTTCTATATATACTCCTGCTTTGTACGGCTTTTGATTAAGACATCGCGCCCTTTTATAGTAATCAAAGGTCCGGAGCTCGAGTCCGAGCGGCTGGTGAGCATGTTTATGCCATTACTCTCGCCCGTGATCTCGTCCCAAGGGTTTCTCCGATGCTTCGGAAGTCTATCCGGGCTGGTTCTTCGGTGAGAGTCGTGGAAATTAGTTTGCTCGGAAAGCCAGCTTCGGATCTTCGAGGATATGGAGGCCCAAAGTTTTTGCCAATCAATTCCTCTGATCGTCAGGCTAATCTTCTTTCTCCGGGGCTGTGGTCTATATTCGTGACTTTTAGCCCCGGAGAGGTAGATTAGCTGGATGGTTCGGGGATCTTCAAATAGTTGGTTTTGAATCTCAATGCGTCCGAGGCAATCCGCTCTGGTTATGCGCCCGGGGGGCGACAAGTCGGCAGAATTGGTTTGATAGAATCCCTTCCAGTATTTCGTGGTTCGGTCGTAAGAAACCGCCCGAAATGTTGGAAGGCTTTCTACCAATCCTGTTGTGTCTAGTTGCTCATTTCTCGGATGGAGGGAGAAGTATCACCCTGAGTAAGTCTATTAGCTCGTCCTTGAGGATGTGTATCCGAGCGGTTTGGTTTTGTTGGTGACTGCATTTCCATTATTGAAGGCTCGAGGGAGCTATTTGCAATTTTGGAATGGGGTCCCTAAACATTCTGAGTTTGTTTGGAGTCGGATCATTGAGGACCTTCGGAAGTAACCTTTTTGGTGACTCGTTTGTCTTGCACCTAAGGTCTTTCGTCCGAGCAGCTTGGTTTTGTCGGTGGCTTTGTTCCAGAATTGACGGCTCGAGGGAGCGACTTACAATTCTGGAACGGAGTCCCTGACAATGCCGGTCTTGTTGGGACTCGGGCCAACGGGAGCCTCCGGAGTGACTTGTGTTGAACCGACAATCCGGGCTGATCGCTCTCCAAATACGCTGAATCTGGGGTGTGTTTATAGTATTTGGTATGATGCGATCCGGATGGTCAGTGTGCTTCGGAGCTTTCTGTCATTCAGAGGTGATGAAGTATCCTTTCTGGAATCAATGAATGGCCTAGGTTACATAGTCCGGGTGCTGTTAAACTTTGGATAGTCCGAAGGGGCTTTGAAACCTCTGCCCATAAGCAATCAAAGTTCGGATGGTATAGTTCCTTCTTCCTTCGGGGCGCCTATAGATGCAGCTGACAGTGTTCGGATGGGGTTTGGTTTGGTAGCTCAGGGTTAATTAGGAAGCTTCGTTGTAATAGTAGAAAAGAGATAGAGTAGAAGCTTGTTTTTGTAAGCTTGATTAGGGCTCTTCGGACCCTGACCTTGTAAACCTGCACTATTTTAATAAAAGCGTATTTGCCTTTGTGAAGGTCGGACACTGCTTGATTGTGTCAGTCCGATCCGGATCAATGTATGATCTAGATTCGGATCGAGTAGTTAAATATCTTCGAGGACATGATTATCAACAATGTTTATGAAATCGCAGTTGTATTGATTTGACGGAAATCGACTTACAACTTGAGGGCTTCAAGGCCTTTTTTCAAAAAACAAACACAAAAAACAGGTCGACAAGATAGAGGAAGGTGACAGACGTTGCCATACTTCTCTAAGTGTAAAACTTTTGGAGATTCTTGGCATTCCAAGTTCTCTTCAAGGCCCGCCCTTGTTCATCTTCTAGCTCAAAGCTTCCATTAACTCTTGCCCCAGTAACCTTGTACGGTCCTTCCCACTTGGGTTTTAGTTTCCCCACATGACCTAGTATATCAGCTCTTCGAAGGACTAAGTCTCCAACTTGTATGTCCTTGGGAAAGACACGTTTATTATAGGCTCGAGCAGTCATGGCTTGGTACCGAAGGATGTTGGCAAATGCCTTATCGCGCTTGTCTTCAAGGAGCTCAAGGTCATAGATCCTTGCGAGCTCATTATCAGCTGGGTTGTATTGCTGGATTCTCTGAGTTGCCACCACTGTCTCTGAAGGGATGACCGGATCCATAGACCAAGGAGAAAGGTGTTTCTTGTGTGGCGATTCGGCCGCTCGATGCACCCAAAGGGCCGCGTCAAGATCATCCGCCCAACTGTCTTGGGAAGTTCTCAACCTTTTCTCCAGAATTTTGACTATGGTCTTGTTGGTGGCTTCCACCTGACCATTGGCTTGGGGGTGGCCAACGGAAGTAAAGCGTTGTTCTATTTTGAAGGACTGAAGCCACTCCTTCAGCCTTGACCCAGAAAATTGTGCTCCATTGTCTGAAACTAACACTAGGAGTCCAAACCGCGATGATGTTCTTCCGGATGAATGTCCGAACTCTGCTTTCGGTGATGGTTGACACTGCTTCGACCCACTTAGTGAAGTACTCTACTGCCACTATCAAGAACTTCTTCTGATGCGTTCCTCGTGGAAAGGGACCAACGATGTCTATGCCCCATTGATCAAATGGGCAAGCTATGATTGACGGAATCATAGGGTTGGTCGGACGGTGTGGTATGTTGGCATAGTATTGGCAGTCTTCACAAAGCGCGGTGTTGGCGAGATCCATGTCGATGGTTGGCCAATAGTATCCTTGCCTTATGATCTTTGTGCAAAGTCCTTCCTCGAATGGCTTCCACAACTTCCGTGGATCTCTTCCACCGATTTTAGCCTCTTGAGGATCTAGGCATCTCAAGTGAGTTCATTGTAGGATCTTTTAGAGATCTTCTCCCAAAATAAAGTATCATTAGCTCGACATTGAATCTTCCTGGCCTCTCTAGGATCCATGTGTAAGGTACCATCCTTGAGGTAACGGAATATATCGGTCATCCAGCTTTCTTCAGGTGCTCACAAGGAATTTCCGTTGGGTTTGCTGGGAGGATTCCGCTGGTCATTAGGATGACACTTGTGTCCAAAGCTCCTAAGGCCGAGGCATTTGGAGAGGGCATCGCCTTTTCATTCCATTCTGTGAAATTGGTTAAGAGTAAATTCTTCAAATTGCTCAACCTCTTTCTTGAGGAGTTCCAAATATTTGATCATGTTAGGTCCTTTGGTGGTAAAGGACCGGAGAACTGGATTGTCGAATGCAGTCCGCATGTAGCTTTGATCCTTTTCACCTGAAGGGCTTTCGCCATTCTTAGGCCGGTGATAAGTGCTTCATACTCGGCCTCGTTGTTCGTCACCTCAAAATTGAGGGTGATGGCGTACTCAAGCTTGGCTCCTTCAGGACTCTCAAGGAAAATTCCTATTCCTCCCAACCGTCCGGTTGATGATCCATCCACTTGTAATGTCCAACATTCTTTGTTTCCTTCCTTTCCTCCTAAAGTGGAGTGAGTGCTTTCAACCTTCCGCTTTGTCGGAAGATGCAGTCGTTGAGATATTGAGTTCTTCGTCCAAAAGAAACATGTGCCTCACTCTCAGTGAATCATCCATAGGTTGGTGATACTGAGTCTTAGGCTGGATGCTACCTCTTTGTGTTTCTTCAGTCTCTTTCTCTCCACTTGATTCCGTGATCTAGGCTATCACCACATGACTAGCCTTTTCCTGGGAGTTTTCGTTCTCCTTTTCTGCTTTCTCTGGATAGTCTACCAGGAAGTCGGCCAGGACTTGTGCTTTTTGGCAGATGGGGCTTGGTAGCCAATATCATATTCACTTAGCTCAATAGCCCATTTGGATAGGCGTCCTGACTGATCCGGTTTTTCCAAGACATGTTTGAGTGGCTCATTTGTAAGGACCACAATCCGATGCGACTTGAAGTAAGGCTTCAGTCGTCGTGCAGTGTAAACCAATGCGAAGGCGAGCTTTTCAACCTTGACATATATGGCTTCGGAGCCTACAAGAGCTTTGCTCAAATAGTAAATTGGTAAATGCTCATTGTCTTGTAGCCGTACCAGTACAGAACTCATTGCTTCATTAGTGGTAGCCAAATAAAGGTAAAGGGTTTCGTCCTCCCTGGGTTTAGACAGAAGGGGCGGCGAGAGGAGATACTTTTTCAAGTTTTCCAGGGCCTCTCCGCATTCCTTTGTCCACTCGAACTTATTTCCTTTTCGTAAGATCTTAAAGAAGGGAAGGTTCTTCTCGGACACGGAGATAAAACGGCTCAACGCCATCACCTTTCCTAGAAGTTTTTGAACTTCATTGACAGTTTTGGGCTGTGGCAGATCTACAATTGCCTTTATCTTCTCTGGGTTAGCACTGATGCCTCTTTCTGTGACCATGTAACCAAGGAATTTTCCTCCTTTTACCCCGAAAGTGCACTTTTCAGGGTTCAGCTTCATTCCATATTTCCGGAGAATAGAGAAGCAATTGTTGAGGTGTTCGATGTGTTCCTCTTCAGTCTTGCTTTTCACAAGCATGTCATCCACATAGACTTCCATGGTTTTTCCCAATTCTTCCTTGAACATCTTATTTACCAGCCGTTGGTAAGTAGCTCCTGCATTCTTGAGGCCAAAGGGCATGACCTTGAAGCAATAGACTCCTCCGGCCGCAAAGAATGCCGTTTTCTTGATGTCTTCTTGAGCCATCCTAATTTGGTAGAAGCTTTGGTATGCATCCAAGAAGCTTAGAAGTGCACATCCTGCAGTGGAATCAACCAGCTGGTCTATGCGTGGCAATGGATAGGGATCTTTTGGACAAAACTTGTTGAGTCTGGTGAAGTCATTGCACATTCTCCACTTTCCTGGAGCTTTTTCGACGAGGACCACGTTGCAGACCCAATCAGAGTATCTGACTTCTTCGATATGACCTGCTTTCATCAATTTGTCAACCTCCCCTGCTATGATAGCATCCTCAACTGGCCCAAAGTCTTTCTTCTTTTAACGGATGTGCTTGACCGTAGGATCCATGTTCAGACGGTGAACTGTGATCCTTGGGTCTATCCCCTTGAGGTCATCTGTGCTCCAAGCAAAGATGTCGCGATTGTCCCGAAGGCAGGTGATGAGCTTTCGCTCTACTTCCGCACTCATCTCTGTTCCAATCCGAGTTGTTTTCTCCGGATTTCCTTCGACCAGTTGGACCTCTTTCAAGGCTTCATGGGATTCTATCCTAGCTGTCTTGGGGAACTTTTCTCTGAACGATCCGATATCGATCTCTTCCTTTGGTGGTGTCAGAGTTTTGGAAGAATGGCTAAGAGGGCCCTTAGCGACCGAAAGGACAGGTTCTGTGGCTCCTCTGGTTGACATGATGTAGGATTCCCAGGCTTCTCTAATGTTGCCCATCTCTTCCCCTACGCCGTTCGGGGTTGGAAACTTCACCCTGTTGTGTAGGGGAGAAGCGATTTCTCTGAATTGGTTAAGTCCCGGGCGGCCCAAGATCGCATTATAGTCGAAGGTATTATCTACTACCACAAAGAGGATAGTCTGGGTCACTCTTGTCGGAAAAGTGCCCATGGAGACTTGCAGTGGTATACTTCCAATGGGACGTACTACAGACCCTCCAAAACCTACTAATGAGGTATATACTCGTCCATATTGTATTTGCCCCAGATGCATTTGCTCGACAGTCCTTTTGGATAGGACATTGGAGGAGCTTCCTGTGTCAATTAGCACCTTGTTGACTTTGTAAGTGGCAATCACTAGAGAAACAACCAAAGGGACATCGGGGTCCTTGAGATCTCCTCCGCCAGACGTTGGTGGGGGGATCTCGCTATCGTCAAAGGTGATTGCATTTGTGCCTTTCAAAGCTGGTGGACCGTAAGCCCTGTCGTTATTTCTTAAGTGTTGCGTGGTCCTTTCCCTTGCATTTCTGCTATCTCCCCCTGTTGGTCCTCCCGCAATGGCGTTGATAACTCCACTGTAAGGGAGATTCTCCATTTCGTCTCTTCGGTAACCTTGATATCTTTGGGCTGCCGAGGTGGGATTTCAAGGAGGTGGTGGTAAAGATCCGCCGGAGGTTGAACTACGCTCCTCTCTTCTTTGCTCATTCCTTCTATGCCTGGAGGGCTCATCTTCAACTGGTGGTTCTTTCAACTTCCCACTTCTCACTAGCCTTTCAATTTCTGTCTTCAACTGGATGCAATCCTCAGTTGGGTGACCTTTCTGTTTGTGGAACCTACAGTAGTCTTTAGAGAATTTACTCTTCTTGCTGCTCTTGACTGGTTTAGGCCATTGTATATCCAAGTCCTTCTCAACAATAGAAGCCAAGATGTCGGATCTTGGTCTGTTGAGGCAGTATACTCAAAACCTTCTGGGTGGAGTTCTTTCTCTGTGAAGTTCTTTTCTGTCTCTGAGATCTCTTTTTTGCTCAAACTTTCCTTGACGAGGAGGGAGTTCCTGTCGTACTTGTTCTTTTCCCTTCTTGATCCCTGCTCTTATCGGGACATTCCTTCGGTAATCTTCTCCATACAAGACTCCTTCGCAGATTTCTTCCAAGTACTTTTCAGTGGTGATTTCTTCGTTAGAAAGTTGAGAGCTTTCATGTTGTCGTTGAGTCCGTTGCTTTCCATCTTACTTTCGTACCTAGTAAGATGCCCTACAGGGCAAGTATCTCCATAGTAATGCTCAAGGTTTGGGATAACACAATCGGGACGCTTTCTTTCTTTTCTGATCTCATCGCACAAAGGGTTGGGAGTTTTAACTACCACCTTCTCATGTGCTTTGACCATCCTGCTCAAGGTGGCAATTTGTGTTTCCAAGGCCTTCTGTTGGAGGTAGATCTGCTCAGCTGTCAGTCTTTAACCAGTCCTGGGATTGATGGCTACATCTGGAGGGAGATCATTAATTGGACAATCGGGGTGCTTTCTGCCATTTGATCCCTAGGCACTTGTTGTTGAGCTCCTCGCCGACTGGTTCCCACTTCGTCTATTCCCGGCACTTCTGGACTTCTCCCTCGTTGTTCGTGAGAGGCAGTGGCTCTTCTATTGAGAAGGTGTCTCAGATCTTCTGGTTGAGCTTGCTCCCCCAACCTTTGTTGGATCGGACGGTGCTCATTTCTCGATTGAGCGGGTTCAGCTTGCCTCGGGATTGGCGTAGGCGGGGTGGGCTGAGGAGGCTGGAGGTTGTTTGATCCAAAACACCCTTGAATAGTGGTGAGTAAGAGGCCAAACTGATTCTCATTCATTCCAAATTCACTAGGACGAATGATCTGTCCAATTGGGAGGGTAAAGTTTCTACCTGGGGGAGGACCATGTGTTCCTGACGGAGGAACTTGTCCTTCATCCCCAAGTGTTTGGACCCTTACTGGTGGATTAGTGGCTCTCTCCTCGTTAGAAGAAAGACTAGCGGTATGGCCATCACTTGGATTGTTTAACACTTCTCCTGTCGAGACTCTTGTTACTCCTCCTCTTCTAGTGGGAGGTCTCCCCCTTTATCTCGGAGCTGGCGTACCAATGGTAGTGGCGTTGGTTCTTGCGGACCTTCTTGTTCTTGCCATTACTGAAGAGAACGGGACTTTTTGTAAAGATTCCCACAGACGGCGCCAAAATGCTGAGGGTGTAACTCCCCAATCACTTAGATTTATTTGACTCTTCCAAATGGTGCCAAGGTAAAAGGCTCCTTGCTAGGTGAGGACCGAAGCGTAAGAACCAGCTGCCAACTACTCCGGTAAGGACCTGCACACTTGAGTGGGGGGGGGGGGGGGTTAGTGCCCGGTTTGCTAAGTGTCAAACCGGGATGAGACTTTACTCGAGAGTGACTGAGGTTCAACTCTGTATACTGTTCGTGATGTGACTAGCGAGAAGACTTGTTCGAAGTGACTTACTTGAAGTGCCTTGCTTATTGGGATATGTGCCTTATTTATAGGCTACCATTGAAATGGAAGGCCTTGCTAGGATTGAGCCACCAATGCTAAGATGAGGCCCATAGCCCAATAATGAAGCTTTAGCCCATGCCATCTTGGGCTTTAGGGGTAGTTGGTCATTATTGGGAGTGTTTTTGAGGATGTGACAGAGTCTGGCGAGATCCCAGGTTCGGAGAGGTTGGTCCGGATGCATGATCCGGACAGTACCTGGTTGTCAGCTGAGGAAGTTCTCCTGCCTGTCCAACTCTTCCGATTCTGAGCTTCTGGGTTCGGACATCTCACTCTTTGGTGCCCACTTGCTTGGTAGCTTTATGAGATGGTCATGCTGGATCCGAGATGGCATCCGTATCGGAGTCCTTGGGTCGGAGAGGGTACTGACTTAGCACTATGCTCCTTTCCCAGGGAGGCTCGGACCAAGGTGGGTCGTACCTAGGGTTCCGGGTCGGGCCTTGCAGGTCCAAATCCTTTGTCCCCTTCTCTTAGGGTGGGTCGGACCATAGATGGTCTGCTTGGATCGGACCATTGGCTCGGACCTAAGTGCCTTGGATCCTTTGGATGACTTAGGACGCCTTAGGATTCGTTCCTAGGTCCTTTATGACGGATTGAACATATTTCCGTATCAACACCACTGACACACACCCCCGAATTGCTTGTGGCCATGCTCGTGTTAGACTCAACCGTGTGGAACCTGACGCCATTAACTATGTACGATGAGAATGTGGAGACCTTTCTGTCCGGTTCCTCCGCTGGAGCTACTAAGTAAGGAGATGTGATGTTGTTGACAGGATCTCGGACATACTCCTTGAACCAATGTGGAAATTCTGTTTCCAACTTCGCTTCAAGTTGTGACTCAATCTCATCATCTGCCAATATTGGATTCTTCTCCAGACAACGCTCTTTGAACTCCCTGTGGACACGATTGATATGCATGATTTGTTAGCTAGTAGTTAGATATTCAAATTCATGAAGGCCTTAGTAAGAAATCTACTCACCCAACAAATTTCACCATAAATTCATCAACTCCAGTACAGTTCGAGAGGACATAATACTGGGCTGCCAACATTTCCCTATCATCCAGCCATGATGTATTTTTCTTCCCCATAGGTCTCCCTGAGACCCTAAAAATAGAAATAGCATCATCATCATCCTCTTGAACCTCGAATGTGTCTGCGTTTCGAGACGACCTAGATGCCTTTGTGGGAACGTGGTCTCCAAAGTAATGGGAGCAGAAGATTGCAGCTTCCTCTCGCACGTATGCATTGAACATCGATCCCTCAGGCCTACCTTTGTTGCTGACATACCTCTTCAATTTTTCCAAGTACCTGTAATGCATATATATTTGGGTAATATAATGTAACTTTGGAAAATTCAGACATTTGAAGTGAATGATTGTCTTTATATATTACACACCTCTCGAATGGATACATCCATCGATACTGAACCGGTCCAGCAAGCCTCGCTTCATGTGGGAGGTGAACCGGCAAGTGCTCCATAGAATCAAAGAAGCTCAGTGGGAAGATACGCTCGAGCTTGCACATAATGAATGGTATGTTGCTTTCAAGGTTTGCTAACACTTGATCGTCAACCACCCTTGTGCATAAATTCTTGAAAAATAAGCGCAGCTCGGTGAGAGCAATCCATACAGCTCGGTGAGAGAAGCCACTCCATAAACACATGACAATCGTGGCTCTTCATCCCATATATCTTCGTCTTCTTCAAATCCACACACCGCCCCAACGTTGAAGCATAATTGTCGGGGAACTTCGATCCCCTAACCCAATCAAACAGTTTGTTCCTAGATTCAGTATTAATCGTGTAGCATCCCTTGGGCCACTGCCCCTTCTCATTCCTCTTTGTCAACTCAGGCCTTTTACACCATGTATCCAACTCGGCTCTAGATTTAACGTGATCCTTTGTCTTTCCGGGAACGTTGCAAATCGTGTTAAAGCAGTTCTCGAACACATTCTTCTCAATGTGCATGAAATCCAACATGTGACGTATAAGAAGACTGCTCCAATAAGACAAGTCCCAGAAGATGCTTCTCTTCTTCCATCCACATTTGTTCTCAATTTTCTTGTTATGCTTCTCCCACCCAAGTTTAGTCACTTTCATAAGACCCAGCCTATCAATCTCTGCAAGTATCTGTGCACCAGTAAGTTATCTCGGGGCTTTATTCTCTCCTTTGTTTTTCAAGAATTGAGTCTTGTTCTTCCAGAACGGATGGTTCCTTGGTAGAAACCTACGATGACAGTCAAACCAAGATTCCTTCCCGCTCTCCTTCAGTCTAAATGCATCAGTGTCCTCCAAACAATGTGGACAAGCATGAAAACCCGTGGTTTTCCTTCCAGATAGCATAGAGTACGCAGGAAAATCACTCACGGTCCAAAGTACTGCTGCTCTCAAGGTAAAGTTCTTCTTCGTTGACACATCATATGCAGGGATACCATTTTCCCACAACTCAATCAGCTCCTTGATTAGGGGCTGCAAGAACACATCCAGATTCTGTCCTGGATCAGCTGGCCCGGGCACCAACGCAGTCAAGAACATGAACGGTTCCTTCATGCACTCACCGGGGGGCAGATTGTATGGTGTCAGCATGACTGTCCAACAAGAGTACTTCCTGTCACTTCCAAACGGGTTAAAACCATCCGTACAAAGCCCCAAACATACATTTCTAGACTCGGCTGCAAACTCTGGATATGTCTTGTCGAATCTTTCCATGCCGGTGAGTCTGATGGGTGCTCCATTCTACCCCTGCATCTGCCTCCCTTACTCTCTCCTTGTGCCACCGCATTTTATCAGCACAAGCACTTGAAGCGTACAACCTCTTCAAACGAGGTGCTAGAGAGAAGTACCACATTTTCTTATGTGGGAAATTTTTCTTCTGGCGTTTCTTTGAAGCCCCCTCCTTGTAACGCTTGTAGCGGTCCTTACCACAAAACTTCCACTTCAGTAGATGTACATCCTACCCCAATAGATCATGCACATATCCGGATAACAGTCTATGGTTACCAAAGGCAACCCCAACCCCCGCATCTTTTTCTTCGCTTGGTAAAAGTTGGTGGGTACTAGGTTTGGTTTAGGGCAACACTCCAATAACAGTTGTACGGTGTTATTGAAGCTCACTTCAGATTGGCCACCCTCGGCCTTACAACTCATTAGCCGAGACAACAAAGATAACTCGGTGTGCTTCTTACACCCCGGCCAAATCGGCTTCTTTGATGATTCCAACAAGTCAAAGAATACCTGATCCTCGGGATTCGGTGGCTCCTCCACATCTCGATCGGTGTCCATGAACTCTAGACCTACAACATCATACACCATTTGCTCAATCCTCTCATGATCAGGATTAGCATCAGATGTAGACGTATTTTGAGTACTACCTATCACATTTTGCTTCCTTCTTTTACGCTTAGGAATACTCCCATAATCCATGAACGGTATTAATTCCTCACCATGATAACACCATACCTCATACTCAGCTACGAACCCCTTACGTTTCAAGTGCTCGACTACCGTTCTAGGATGCAAAAATTGCTTATTCCTACACTTGTTCGCATTGCAAGGGCACTTCATCATCCCTCGACTCAAACAAGTAGTCTGTGTAAGTGCAAAAGCAATGAAGGCTTCAACCTCTTCCACAAAACTAGATTCAATTCTGCCATTAACAGTGCGACGGTACATCCATGAACGATCGGGATTCATAATTCAACAATTAACCTGTGTCTCAATTTATTAGATTTATAACATGTATAGCATTACGCATTTAGTTTCATTACAATTACAATTACATTCTTAATTAGGATACGGTAACAATTGGTAATGAATTACATGCATTTTACGATTACAATTCAATTTTCTAGTAGTTAAACTTCCATATATATCTATTAACATTACAAATTGTAGATGAACATATTAGTAATTGTTTTTATGTTAATACTCCAAAATTATATTAAAATCACCAAAATCACCAAATTGTCTCCAAACACACAATTAAATCTTCATAATCCTAGTACGTATACGAAAATAGCTAAGTAAATACCCTATATACTTACAATCATACTAACATCATACTAGCAATCCAATTTCACCATAAATATATCAATTGCACATCTCAAAGCTAACCCAATACGTAATATAAGCTAAATTATCTACTACATACTTCCTATAAACATACAATTGCTCAAACTAGTAGAAATTAACAAAATTTCCAAATTTAAAAAAGTAAGGGTTTTAGCCAAGATACCTTCAATTCCGGAGAAAATAGCGGATGAAAGTTGAAATTGATGGACAACCCGAGCTCCTTGTCCCACGAGCTTCGAAATGAGTCCAAGATTGGCCGGAATGGATATTGGCCGAAATTGGCAAGTGGGCGGAAATGGCGAAGAAGGGAGGAGAAGAAGAAGCAGAATGAAAATGGAGGAGAAGAAGGGGATCTCCCGTTTTTTACACTGTCAGGTTTAGGGACGGATAGCTATCCGTCTCTGACTCCCTTTTTTTATTTAAGTTTTTTCTCTTTTTTTTGGCAGTCAACTATTTTAGCGACGGATATTTTTATCCGTCCCTAAAACAGAGACGGATAACTAATCCGTCCCTATTAGGGACGGACTAGAGATGGATAGGCCTATCCGTCCCTAATCCGTCTCTATAGCCGCCGATTCATGCCTAATTTAGAGACGGATTTTATCCCTCTCTAAATCCGTCTCTAAAACCGGTTATTCTTGTAGTGTGTTCACTAAGGTTGTGACATTAGAAAAGTTGAAGTTGTGCTCAACTTCAATAGGCCTTATGATTTGAGCGAGATGAAGCTCGACACTACCAGTTAGCGTAAGATGTTCAAGTGGTTACAAGTTACAAGTGGCAGAGAAGTGTGATAATTTGGTCTCCAGGTGGGAGATTGTTGAGAATGGAGATTTGCAGTGGAACTAGGAAAAAGAATTGAAGAAGGATGAGAATATAATTGTTTGTCTAATCAATTAGTCTCGTGAGTAGTAGAACTCCTGTTAGTTTAATAGTCCTAATGATATTCTACTTCTGTTTCTAGTAGGCAAAGGAATCATAGTTGGTATTGGCTTTTGCCATTAGCTACGTTACTGCTCCTATATATAAGTTAGCTATAGCCTTTGTAATTAGTATCAGAAGAAAGAAGTTTAGCTCCACCAAATACTACGTAGATTATAGTAGTTGAAGTTGTATCCTACGATTTACTCATTGTTTAGTGGATTCCTGGCTTGGTAGTGCCCCCAGACGTAGTCAATTCATTGGCGAACTTGGTAACCAATTTTGTGTCGTCTTTCTAGTTCTTGGTTTTATCTTATCTATCATTCTTTATGACCATAATATTGCAGAATATTTCCTTACAATAAGTAGTACTCTTTCTTAGTTTATGATACGTATCCTGACGGCCCAACAGACGATAATCACGTTGTTGAAAACTAAGTAGTCGTGAGAAAATACAATATAGGTAAG